>JACXGM010028324.1:0-14103 GCA_016801145.1 Umbra pygmaea | reverse complement strand
ATACTGTAATCATGACTGTAAAATACCATACTGTAATCATGACTGTAAAATACCATACTGTAATCATGACTGTAAAATACCATACTGTAATCATGACTGTAAAATACCATACTGTAATCATGACTGTAAAATACCATACTGTAATCATGACTGTAAAATACCATACTGTAATCATGACTGTAAAATACCATACTGTAATTATGACTGTAAAATACCATACTGTAATTATGACTGTAAAATACCATACTGTAATTATGACTGTAAAATACCATACTGTAATCATGACTGTAAAATACCATACTGTAATCATGACTGTAAAATACCATACTGTAATCATGACTGTAAAATACCATACTGTAATTATGACTGTAAAATACCATACTGTAATTATGACTGTAAAATACCATACTGTAGGACCAGCTTTGGACAGACAACCTTCTCTGTGAAGAGCTCTAAACTCTGGAACTCAATACCATCTGACATCAAGACTGACACTGTCAAATAGGGCTGGGCGATATGAGCGAACAATGAAATCACAATATAAAATAGATATTTTTTCAATACGATATGACGCAGTGGTGGGCCGTCAGGGCCTGCAAATCCTTCTCTGCAGGCCCAAAGATAGTCAGAATATAATTTTTTACATATTATTCTTGAAATAATTTTTCATTAACACTATATATATATTTTACAAAGTTCATTTCAATTATTCTATAAGGTAATTTCATTGCTACAGTACGCTGTTTTAAGTTGCCTTGCTTTTAGCACAGCTCATATAAATAAAAGCTTTTATCCAATAAGATTTTTTCATCTGTGTTGTCTCCGGGTAGACTGGGGCATTCAGAATTCCGAGTGAATACAGTCTGCTGTTGAAGCCCATCAGGACCATGTTGTTGATTGTCATATTTTTTACCAATCAGATTTTGACTTTACCATGTTGGTTGTGTTCTTTGCCCAACTAAAGCGTTTCTAAAAGCCTTACGTCAGCATCGTTTCTGTTGCTGACAGGAGTGACAGTTCAATAAATTTCAGTGATGATAACAACAGTCTACTTCGTCATTCAGAGACCATGCTTATAAAGCTGTAAAACTTTTTTAAAAAAAAAATTTGCTATTTAAAAAAAGAAAGAAAAGCAAAAAGACAGAGACAGAGCCACCATTAGCTATTGAAAAAAACTATTTTCCTCAGCAGTTGTCCAGTAGAGTTCAAAAGGCGAAATACAATATAGTTTTTCTCATTGCTATTTCCATGTAGCCTAATATTTGTAAAATTATAGGTAAAAAATATTAGAATCCTCAAGGAAATGCGCACATTTAAGTAGAGGAACGAATGAAGGATGCAAGTTATTAGGCTATTCGGTGCATACTATAACTGTAGAAAACGGCATGACGAACGCCCCGGACCTAGCCTCAGAAAGCCACCTTCAGGGAGGAAAACAAATGTCGGTAGTTTGCAAAACTTTTGGGTGAACAAAATAGTGATATTTGTGAGTTCTGACATACTAACATTAAGAAATATAACTTAAAGGAAATATGATGTAGCCTATTTATATTTTGTATAATATATACAAAAGCCCGAGAATGTCATTGTGAGGTTATTATAATGCATTTTAATTTCGGGAAGATATTGAAGGCCTAGGTGTAAAATGCACGGCACGCCACTGGTCTGACGATATATTGGAATATACACTCACCTAAAGGATTATTAGGAACAACATACTAATACTGTGTTTGACCCCCTTTTCCCTTCAGAACTGCCTTAATTCTATGTGGCATTGATTCAACAAGGTGCTGAAAGCATTCTTTCGAAATATTGGCCCATATTGATAGGATAGCATCTTGCAGATGATGGAGATTTGTGGGATGCACATCCATGGCATGAAGCTCCCATTCCACCACATCCTAAAGATGCTCTATTGGGTTGAGATCTGGTGACTGTGGGGGCCAATTTATTTCAGTGAACTCATTGTCATGTTCAAGAAACCAATTTGAAATGATTCAAGCTTTGTGACATTTGAGCATTATCCTGCTGGAAGTAGCCATCGGAGGATGGGTACATGGTGGCCATAAAGGGATGGACATGGTCAGAAACAATGCTCAGGTAGGCCGTGTCATTTATACAATGCCCAATTGACACTAAGGGGCCTAAAGTGTGCCAATAAAACATCCCCCAAACCTTTACACCACCACCACCAGCCTGCACAGTGGTAACAAGGCATGATGGATCCATGTTCTCATTCAGTCTTCAACTGTCCAATTTTGGTGAGTTGAAATCTGGTGACTGTGGGGGCCATTTTAGTACATCAAACTCATTGTCATGTTCAAGAAACCAATTTGAAATGATTCGAGCTTTGTGACATGGTGCATTATCTATCTGGAAGTAGCCGTCAGAGGATGGATACATGGTGGCCTTAAAGGGATGGTCAGAAACAATGCTCAGGTAGGCCGTGGCATTTAAACGATGCCCAATTGGCACTAAGTGTGCCAAGAAAACATCCCCCAAACCATTACACCACCACCACCAGCCTGCACAGTGGTAACAAGGCATGATGGATCCATGTTCTCATTCTGTTTATGCCAAATTCTGACTCTACCATCTGAATGTCTCAACAGAAATCGAGACTCATCAGACCAGGCAACATTTTCCAGTCTTCAACTGTCCAATTTTGGTGAGCTCTTGCAAATTGTAGCCTCTTTTTCCCATTTGTAGTGGAGATGAGTGGTACCCGGTGGGGTCTTCTGTTGTTGGAGCCCATCCGCCTCAAGGTTGTGCATGTTGTGGCTTCACAAATGCTTTGCAGCATACCTCGGTTGTAACAAGTGGTTATTTCAGTCAAAGTTCCTCTTCTCTCAGCTTGAAGCAGTCGGCCCATTCTCCTCTGACCTCTAGCATCAACAAGGCATTTTCGCCCACAAGACTGCCGCATACTGGATGTGTTTCCCTTTTCACACCATTCTTTGTAAACCCTAGAAATGTTTGTGCGTGAAAATCCCAGTAACTGAGCAGATTGTGAAATACTCAGACCGGCCATGTGAATGGTTGAGTAGTTTCTTAAATCACTTTCTTTCCCATTCTGACATTCAGTTTGAAGTTCAGAAGATTGTCTTGACCAGGACCATTGCTTAATAATTTGGAACACAGTGCACAAAATGTGGTTAAGGGTGTGTAGACATACATTAATGTTCATCATACATTATGTAAAAATCAATTCTATTGAAATACTTTTTCAAATGAACAATGCATCAATCACAGGATGACTATGTCTATATTATATTTTTTTAATGTGCATCGTAACTGTGAGGCTGAATAACCCATGGAGACTGAAGATGCAGCCCTCAGATTGAGTCAGAAGATCCTGCTAATATCAGCACCAACACACTGAATGGAATGTGTGGCAGGATTTACAGACACTGGGCTCAGCCCCAGAGGTTGAGAACACAGGAGAAATAAGCCTGACTTAAGAGGCTAGTAGGAAGCGAGGTACCGCCAAAACCCTGGAGTCACAATGATCATTAGATATGGAGCTCCTCTTCCACTTTTTCAGACAATAATTCCTGCCCTGCGACCTCTGCCCTGCGATCTCTGCCCTGCGACCTCTGCCCTGCGACCTCTGCCCTGCGACCTCTGCCCTGCGACCTCTGCCCTGCGACCTCTGCCCTGCGACCTCTGCCCTGTGACTTCTGCCCTGTGACTTCTGCCCTGTGACTTCTGCCCTGTGACTTCTGCCCTGTGACCTCTGCCAGTTCATTACCATTCCAGTCTATATTCCACACACAGCAGATGCCACTCATGCAGCAGATGTTATTGCAAAATCCCATACTCTCTGAGGTTCTATTGGGTGAGTTCAACAGCTGTACCCTCGCTGCATCAACACCTCCAGCACAGCACTGTAAGACGATTTGATTGGTGACTCTGATCTCTGTGACATTTTTTAAAAATAAAAAATTCCCAGTTTTTTCTCCTCCCAATTGTTCTTGTCCAATTTTCCCCACTAACCCTGCTACATTGGCAGCTCCGCAAAAAAACTACACACTGGGGGAGGACGAGAAGGACGGTGAGAGGAACAGTGACGGGGCAGCTGGCCAATGACTGTAGCTGGCTAGTATACTACCCACCACACTTGCAGCTAGCCAGTTACCATAGTTGGCCAGCAGCTCATCCATCTCTTGTTCCCCAGGCTGGGGCAATTAGCCAGCACTACTACACCAGTGCTGCAGCCTAGGCTAGGTAGCAGGCTAGCAGTCTCTCCTTCACTGGTCGGTTGGCCAGCTACTTAACGTCATGGACTTACCACTATAGCCTGTACGCGGTACTGATGGACTTCTTACCGGACCCATTACAACTGGTACCGTGTCAGGCCAGTCTGCCACCCTTTACACCAGTGCCCACTGTTTCCTCCTGTATGTCCATGGCTGGGGCCCCACCCCTCATGCACCTTATTCTGGGGCTCTGCCCCCCCTTGGCTTCACTAGGGGCTACACCCCCTGCATCCTATTTCGGGGCTCCACCCCCTCGCAACTACCAGGCATCCAGTCCCCTGCAACCAAGGCTGAGGCTCTGCCTATAAATAACAATAATCAGTTAACTAAAATCAAAGATCAAAATCAATTGAACTTACTAATACTAACTTGCATACTTATACTCTGTTGTGTATAGTTGTATTGCTGCACCTGTCAGTCTCTGCTCTGGTTTTTCCCACCAATATCACAGCAGCCTCCATCTCTCTCTGTCTCCTCATTCCCTGTGTCAACTGTGGCTGCTTTTATATGCAGAACAGAAAAAAATTAAACAGTTACATTTACTATTTGTTACATTTACTTATTTGTTGTGCATATATAGATTAGTGTGCATTTGTATTGGGCATAATTTCTTCTTTACTTTAAAAAATATAAATATTTACAAGCTAGCGCTACTCTTCTGTTGTACATTACGAGCCTATTCTTAATTGGTTAACAGTAATACCAAATGTATAAATTATTTTTAAATTGAAAACATTATGTCATTTGGATATTAACATTTTTTAAACATAGAAAAGGGTGCTGCTTGCATCTGACGTCTATAATACTACAGTAAAAGGACACACACCTTTATAATATATAGACATAAAAGTCTAATACATCTGAGTTAATCCTCCATTCCCAACCTGCTTTCAAAAATAAGATATGCTACCTGGAGTGAGACATACATTTTGCAAGATTGTTAAGATAGCTACAGTATTTGAAGTAGCCACATTACTTAGTAGTAGGTATATTCCAATCAATTATATATCAGCCAAAGTTGATGCTGGAAAGATGAACATCAAAAAATAAACAATATAAACAAAATAAACAATATAAACAATGTTTACCAAGATAATAGAGGGAGTGGCTGTGGATGTATTTCAGGTTCTCTTTAAATAAAAAGATGTGAAATGTAGAATACAGCTGTTATTGTATCTATATACTGTATGTATGGTAAAACATGAAAAATCATTATCGATAACTCAGTAATGACATTTAGTGACTGTTATTTAACTTTAACTAATATGATTACTAACATTAAAAGCAATACACATAATTTTCTTCCAACAACTGGACGTTAGTTGATTTACATTAATAGAATGCACTTCAAAATCCTACCACTGTCGTATTTGAGCCCTTTGCAAAACATGACTTATTCTTTCTGTACACCTAAAGATTTTGAAAAGATTTAGGAAAGACTTTATAAGATTATCACATCTAAAGACTTGGGTTCACAGTTTTTATTCTCAGACTAAAGATTTTACAAACACTGAATCTTGTAGTGACACTATTTACAAGACTACAACTAGATTATTTTAGCTTTTTATTCCCACCAAATTCTTCCCATCATGCTCAGCAGTGATTTAACAAAAATGGAGGAGAAGCAGCTACAGTTAGCTACTGTGGCTTTTGCCATTGCAGTCATTTGCAGTGAAAGAAAGAAGAAAAGAAAGCGTCATAGGATATGGGCACGGCCTGTTTCCTGTTTCCGGTTTTCTGAGAACAATTTCATTGGTTGTTGATTGTTTTACGTCACTATGAATACGCTAGGACTTGCGATAATATCAAACATGTTTGATATGAAAGACTAGAGAAAGACTGGCATAAATCGGGTCGACGACTGCAGATTATCACCTCACAGTTAACGATCGAGACGACGGGAGCGCGCCGAGCCTCCAGTAAGATTCCTAAACACTGCCGGTCTTTAGTCTGGGACTGTGAAAATCCTTTGGTGTACGCCCGGCATTAGTACTTGGTGGCAAAACCCTTGTTGGCAATCACAGAGGTCAGACATTTCTTGTAGTTGGCCACCAGGTTTGTACACATCTCAGGAGAGATTTTGGCCCACACTTTTTTGCAGATCCTCTCCAAGTCATCAAGGTTTTGAGGCTGACGTTTGGCAACTCAAACCATCAGATCCCTTCACAGATTTTCTATGGGATTAAGGTCTGGAGACTGGCTAGGCCACTCCAGGACCTTAATGTGCTTCTTCTTGAGCCACTCCTTTGTTGCCTTGGCCGTGTGTTTTGGATCATTGTCATGCTGGAATACCCATCCATGACCTATTTTCAATGCCCTGGCTGAGGGAAGGAGGTTCTTACCCAAGATTTGATGGTACATGGCTTGGGTGATTTCTGCTATCTGTATGGTTTACAAAAGAGCCAAACAACTGTGTGATAATAAATGTCTTCATATGATCACTATCTTTACATAACAATTGTGACAACTAAAAGTCGAATTCTCCACTTTTAGTTGTCAAACACTTGTACGTTAACTGCACTTTGCGTGTCGCATCATATTTCTTAAGGGGTTTCACTTGCAATACATGACATGGGTATCTGTGTTTTTATTGGTCGAATGTATGGCTCGTTATTAGATAGTGTTTTCATCATGTGTGCTTTGTGTGTATGTTATCTTTTTGGCAACTATTATTAAGTGGCTACTCTGGGTCACAATATTTGGCATAGAGTCAGCAATGTTTTGGAGAATTGTGTCTTACAATTGCTTTGTTCATGTAGACTGACACTTTGGCACTGCGTCAAAATTCTGTCGTATTTGTGAATGTGTAGTTTCATGACAGTCATTGTTTAGTGCTGGCTTTTATGTGGTTGTTGAGCTAATGTTAGCTTTTTGGCAGGTAATGATGGAGCACTTCCGGGTCATGATATTTCAAAATAGAAATCTGCGATTACTCTGGGTTTCACATATTATAACTGAGTTTGTTTGTGCATATTACTATACTATTATATTATATTACTATTATTAGGAACACCTGTTCAATTTCTCATTAATGCAAATATCTACTCAACCAATCACATGGCAGTTGCTTCAATGCATTTAGGGGTGTGGTCCTGGTTCAAGACAATCTCCTGAACTCCAAACTGAATGTCAGAATGGGAAAGAAAGGTGATTTAAGCAATTTTGAGCATGGCATGGTTGTTGGTGCCAGACGGGCCGGTCTAAGTATTTCACAATCTGCTCAGTTACTGGGATTTTCAGGCACAACCATTTCTAGGGTTTACAAAGAATGGTGTGAAAAGGGAAAGATATCCAGCATGCGGCAGTCCTTTTGGCGAAAATGCCTTGTTGATGCTAGAGGTCAGAGAAGAATGGGCCGACTGCTTCAAGCTGATAGAAGAGCAACTTTGACTGAAATAACTCTTCTGTAACTGGTACGGATGTTGTTTGCAGCGTTTGTTGTTTGCAGGTCTGTTGTTTGCAGGACTACGTGTCATCTCATCTTTCGATCAGTACCCTCTCTCTCATTATTACTTCCAGCTAGATATTTTGAATGCTGCTGTGTATTCCTATGGACTCAGGTCTCTGGTGGGCATGGCTGGATTTCCTTGCCTTCCCCATTGTTTGGAGTTAAATTTTTGTGTATTTGCTGTTTTCATTTTATCTGTTGTTAGGATATCTGTCCTCTGATATTTTTAATGCCTTGCTCTTAAGCTCGAGCTGTCTGCGTTACGAATGCGGTATCCCAGGTCTTAGAGTGGGGGCAAACAGAGGTCCGATTGGCCCCGATCATATGGTTGAGTTGTTCCAGTTATTGGCAACCTAGGACATGAACTGACAACTTTGGAGGTCGTCAATTAATGGATTCTCTTGTATAAGATGATCATACATCTTGCTTCCGTGAAAATACATTAATTGGTTGAGGTTTATTTTTGATACAGACTATGTAGAAGGTTGTCAAATTATGGATTTTCTCATGTAGGAGAAGACAAGCTAACGAATGAAGGAATAAAACATGATCATGGATACTTAGCTAACGTTAGGTTTTATATTTATTGGTAATTTAACAGTAGAGCAGAAAATTACCATCCTTTTTGTCTTTTAGTGCAACCATCACTCCAGCTATTAAAACAGTCTACAATGTATGCTTTCCTTTTCCTCAAGCCATTACTCAGTTTCTTAACTAAACTTATGTTTTTTTTCTGTAATCCTGGTATTGGCTACAATTTTACAAGTCTTCAGTCCAGTAGTACTCGAAATAAGTACTGACAAAAAAGTTGCCCTCTCCAGCTGCCATCGGCTCTGGTGCAAACGTTTGTGGCTGCCCCAGTCGACATATGACCCGTTGCTCCTATGCACAAGCATTGTAAATCCCAGGATATTAAATATTAGCTAAGTGGCATGTCATGTTATACTGTATATCACTCACCTATTGTGATAAACCTTACTTCCTTTCCTTGCTTCATAGCTAGCACCGGACTAGTGATGTCACAATGCAAAAATTAGCAACTACAGTTAGCTAGGGCGCGGCTGTCCAAATTCAAATTGACAAAGATCTGGCCTGAAGCATAGTTGGCAAAAATAAATATAACATTTCAGGATGCATGTTCTTTGCAACCAAAATACTGTATGTTGAAAACAATAAATATTAATTACTGCATTAACTAATGCCAATCATAGACTGTATATAGTACTGGACGTAACATGTGTGACGTCGCCCATTGGTTTGTGAAGATCTGATTTGAGTCATCGAGTTTGCCATTATGAGCGCAGCCATCTTGGTTGCAGATGTGACAATTTTAGATGAGAGGCGGTATCTGACTGTGATGTTAGCTGAGTGTTGGCAATGCTGCTTACGCTCTACGTTACGTTACACACTTTCACTGGCACAGTCAATGTCAATCACATCATAGCTACTCCCTAAAACACACCCTGCCTTAGCGCCGATTTTAAAATCAACGAGACCATAATTTAAAAAATGAACATCATTCTGTATTGCAGAAGACTTACAACTAGCGATTGAGACCATAAACTCATAATGAAAATGTTTACTAAGGTGATGAATCAATTGAGAAGTGGCTGACTTTCTCATAGACTTCTACAGAAACTGACCTCTTTTGCAACCACAAATGTCGCCCCCAGTTGGAATTCAGATAGAATGCAGGTTTAAGGCACTTCCGCATTTGCCTCACTTTGCCAAATTGGATGCTAGCCCTGTGATGCCAATTAATGTACCCTTATTGTAAAGGGTTACCTCCTCTTCTATAATCTCCAGTTTTGTGTTCTCCTTTGGTTTGTTCCTACAGGTGCCTACCCACGTCTGTCTCTGAGCTTCAAGCTGAAGAGGAACATCGGCTACTTCATCCTGCAAACCTACATGCCCTCCATCCTGATTACCATCCTGTCCTGGGTCTCCTTCTGGATTAACTACGATGCCTCCGCAGCCAGAGTGGCTTTAGGTACGGTACATAAAGTTGATCTCTGGGTTGGGTTTCTGCAACTAAACAGGCTATAGGTACAGTCTTTAAAACTATTCTCTCTTGGGTTTCTGCGGCCATAGTGGCTTTAGGTAATATGCAAAAAATAATTACCGTATATCTTAGCGCATTTGTCACTGCCTGTTAGTACAACTGCATCACTGGGCTAGGAGTTTGAATATCACTGGGCCAGGTGTTATTCAGGGCTGCTTTGCCTTTTTTCTTTTGGTATGTTGCTATGATACATGGCCATGATTATAGCCTATATGCTTGTGATGTCTACTAACAAACCAAAAATGTATTAAATGTGATGAACACCAAATTGAGGCTTTTGCAAAAGTACAACAAAAATGGGGCCTGGGGAAATATAAGGCTATGTGCTTATTACAGGGTGTCCGCAGGGTTTTAAAAAGTATTAAAAGGTAGTAAATCAAATTAGTAAAAATTAAGACTATTAAAAGGTATTAAAAGGTATTAATCGCCATTTTACGAGGTATTAATTTTTATAATTTTTTGCTAACTATGAGTTGTTTTATTATGTCTATTTAAGTTTATCTTGTAAAGTTTGTGTGATATTATATCCTATCCCGCATCGGGTGATAGCTGTTAGCCTGACAAGCCAGACCAACATCAAGATGTTGGGAACACACCATTGGCAGGGCTCAATCCGAGGGGCGGGATAAACGGTTGTCTTTCAAAATCCCTCTGCACGCAATTGACCTCTCACCGGCCCCTTCCCCAAAACGGCCATTGTCCAATCACACATCATAGCAACCGTTACTATGTGACCAGATCCGACAAACATTGACTCCAAGCAGGACGGTGAAGCGGTGCGCCCACGGCGTTTGTAAATCGGACACTAGATACCCCGAGAGATCGTCTGGAGGAGATGTGTTCTTTCCCTTCCCAAAGCCGAAAACACAACGTGAGCGGTGCCTACAATGAATAAAATTGTGCGGACGGCTCCACTCCCAGATAATGTATCGAACGTTACGAAGAATAACTACGGCTGCTCAAAGGTTATGGAGGACCAAGTCTGCCAAGATAAGAAATAAATAAATAAATGAATATATGCGTCAATAAAAATAGTTATACATAAAGATATACATAAAATATACGAATATAAAATTATACATTTATTAATCAATATTATTTCCCTATTAATTTATTTATTTCTGTGCTCATTTATTTCAGTTTTTATAAATTTTTATATTAATTTATTTCCATATTCTTGTATTTCTGTATTTATTTTTTTCTGTATGTATTTATTTCAGTATTTCCAGATCCTTAAGCTAATGAGGAGGCTGTCAATCAAAGCATATCACGGTGTCTCCTTTTTCCCATTGGTTGATCGGTATCAGAGTGTGAAGATCGATTTTACATGCCTAGATTACTACGTTAGTAGGCTTCATACAGTCTCTTGCCAGAGATTTTAGTCTTGGCTACCCTAGGTGAAAATGCTAGCTTTGATTATTATTTGATTATTGACTTTTTCGCGTGGAGGGTCTGGCTGAAAGTTTATTAAAAAGTTTCTTAATTTTTCGATATACGATTCCATTAATGCCGGAGCAGTCGGATGCCCTTCTCGTTGTAGCCTATCCATTAAATCAAAGAATAGAACCGCCAGTTCAATGTTCCATTGTCGTGAAAACACACGCACACAAACACACCAAGTCACCCACACACACACAGAAACTAAGTTCGCCGGAGCGAGAGAGCAGCTACGGTAGTTAACGGAGCACAACAGGTGACACCGAAGACACAAAACACGCAACTAATCGGCACAGTTAGTTGGATTTTCTGTTTGTGTCATTGCATCTCTTTTTGGGGTTGGTGAAAGAATCATTTATCCTACAAACTAACCCTGTGTTGTACCCTTTGTTCCTCCCCAGCTGCGTTTTTTGCTTTCACAATCTGTTTCTATCACAGACCATATATATGGTTTCTATCTCCCGCTCTTGGCTTGCTTGCTATGGCTGAACGATTAAGTCCTGCCCTCTCATTAGCTTAAGGATGTAGAAATACGGAAATAAATATATACGGAAATAAAAAAATACAAAAATAAAAGAATATGGAAATTAATGAATATAAAATAAATAAATACAGACATAAATGATCACAGAAAAAAATAAATAGGTAAATAATATTGATTAATAAATGTATAATTTTATATTTGTATATTTTTATGTACATTTTTACGTATAAATATTTTTATTGACGCATATATTAATTTATTAATTTATTTCTTATTTTGGCAGGCTTGGTCCTCTATAAAAGGTAAGGCTAACAGCTAACTAGTTACCGTGTTATTTAGATCTACTAACTAGGGGCAAGAACACAAATTGGACCAAAGTTATAATTACCATGGATATTAGTGCCAGAATGTTGACCTACTCTCTAAGCTAAGTTTAACAAGCCCTTTAGCTTTAGCCAACATTAGTTAACATGTTAGCTAACGCTAGGTTCATTAGCTGCTGTTGTGTTGGGTTTGAGCTCCCTAACATTATTTTTCAAAGTGGAAAATAGCGCCCCAAAAAGCAACTTTAAATAATTTGTTTTTATCTTTCATGTAGCATTTTATGAACTGAAACCTACCCAAGAGCATGACTGGTCCACAAGGCTGTGCTGGTTGCATTTGAGGTACAGGTCATGGGTTTTCTCAGATTTCGCTTGCATTACGCCCGTTTCAGACATACTCTGTCTGTAGTGTGTGTTGCAGTTCGTATGCGGTGCGGAAGCATGACAAGCCATTGTGCTTTTACACATCACACAATTGCAGTGCGGTACTGATCCGAAGTTTCTGTGTTCCACAAATCAGTGTCGTAGGCACGGGTGTGCCAGGGTGTGCTTGTGCCAGCCAAAGAAGCAGCTGGCAAACCCAGAAATCCGATGCATAATGCACTTTTTGTTATAGCCTTGACTAAAAGTTTTTTTCTCTAAACCTAGACTATAACGGTGTAATTATACAATGTGTTAATTTTAAAATATATTCAGAATGATTTTCGTTAAAAAACAACATCCAGATCCACGTAGGCCTACACATTTAAGTGTATGTGCAAAAATAGCCACCAATGTGACCCCAGCGAATATCACGGGAGACTAGCAGTGTAGTAGACCAATTATGCATTAGTTAGCACATTCAGCAGCTAATTATTCATCTTGAGCTGTATGTCCCAGTGAAGTGAGATACATCGAAGTTGTGGGCTTACAGTTCCACAGACTTTATGCATAGTGTTGCGTTTGTTTGTGAAAGGTATTTTAATGTATTGTCTGTTTGATACAGACCAAAATCAATGTATCCCCTTTCATTGTAGAGACAGTACATACATTTACTATTTACTCCTCAGAACTTGTTAAACAAACAAGTATTGTAACATTGATTATTTTACACACCCTGTACATTTTTTGTTTGCTCCCATGACTGGTCAACACTGTCAGGGTTGCAAGTGAAAGAATACATTAACTCAAATTGTGATCAGCATGAAGCAACACATTGGTTTAATGGAATACACAATTGTAGTCAGTAATATCGATGAGACTGAGGCATTTATAAATACATGGCATTTTTTCCCCAGCTTTTCTTCCTGATTTATGTCTGTATTATATTCTTTTATGCTCTTCAAATTTCTCTAAAATTATCATTTACAGTTCAGCGAAATATGCGGCTCTCATAGACTTGTCCTTGGCTGCGATTGGTGCTGGTGCACACACCGCCTATTTTATGTGAATGCGCTTGTCACCAGATTGGGAAACCCTGGGTTGATTTATTGAATTTACTAATTTTATTCTAAAGGTGGAATAAATACAAGATGTTTCCAAAGTCAGTGAGTCTCAATCTATTTTCTTGACTTTGGCTATCTGCATTGTTCTATTGGCCAAAAGGGTGTAGTTATATAAATCTCAAACTCTGTTTAATGGTTAGAAGCGTGTTGCCGTATTAACCTGCAACTCAATGTTGTGTTGGTTTAAAAAAATACTGAGATGGTATTAAAAGGTTTTACTCAAGGATTTCTGTATATACCCTGTATTATATGTGGTGAGTTTTTGTGCTGAACTTCAATATTCTCAGTGGCTCTGGGAACTGGAACAAAGATGTAGTCCATGATCTTTACCACTAGTTGTAAACATGGTGCTATTCAGCTAAAAACCATCCCCGAAAATGTTTTACTATGTTGTGTGTTTGTGCTCTATATCAACCAACCAATGCAAACATGGACTTGCATGTCTCACTGTGGTATGACAGTGTGAGATTTTACTTCGAATTTTGCATATATACTGTACACAACCAGGTGTATGAGAGGCCAACATGCTTTTTGTAATTGCAAAAGTCACAGTCCTTCCTTAAAAAAAACACATTCCTGTAAATTAACCTGCTAAAGACCTATCTA
>JACXGM010028322.1:0-14105 GCA_016801145.1 Umbra pygmaea | reverse complement strand
ATTACATTATAGAGTGCTGTGGACATTACTCTTTCTAATGACATATTAGAGTGCTGTGGACATTACTCTTTCTAATGACATACTAGAGAGTGCTACATATTCAGATGTGTAACAAGGTACAACAGATGGATCTATTATTCTTGATGTCCTTGATGCAGCATTCAAGTAGCAGAGGGAGAATCGTGTTAGCGATTAGCACCAAATACACAAAAACCAATTATGTCATAAGAAGACCCCACCGTGAGTAGTGGTACAAAAGTAGTCATATAGAAGATGTCATAGCAACAACAGTAGTAGTAGAGTAGTAGAGTAGGCATACAGTATTTAGTGCTGTATTTTAGTCTAAATTTATCTTTAACAAAGTTTACAAGTGAAAACCTTCCCACAAAATTACAATTATAGAATTGATAAAGCATTTAATTAGAGGCCATCACAAAATACTTTGTGGTATCTTTCTGAGGAATACGTTATAATACAGTATAAAATCTGTTAAGGAAGAATGTTACAACAGTGCCTTTATACCAGGCATGGCAAAAAATCACCGTACGTCACCGTCACGCAGACACACTTGTACACCGCAATCAACATCGTCCATCCATCTTCCACATCTTCAAGATGGAGGACAACGTTGCATACCACTGTCCTCCTCCAGCAAGGCGACTGGCAGGAGCTTTTTCAGTTTAGTATTCATTGATAATAGTTTGTGTGACGAAATTTATCTACTGAGCTGTCAAAGCTTTTTTTGCAATCCCATAAACCCATCAGGAAAGCGACATATTATACCACAACATATACCACTTCCTCAGTGGTACATCGACTTCCAGTTCTGGCACCATACGGCAAAGCACCGCACAAGTTGGATTATTTCAACCCTTGCGACACATCGGCCGCACCGCATCAACATTTTGCCGAATCCGGTAGATTTGCTGCAGCGGTGCGCATTGCTTCCAATTGAAATGAATGGACTTCCGCTGCAACTCGTCCAGTTTGCCGTGCCTTGTGTGAATCCAGCATTAGGGTATATGGGTGCTAGGGTCGAGTTACTGGGACGCTGGCCCCTCCTGCTGGACATTCCATTCATTACAGTCATATCATCACAGTGGTCTTCTAGTCATCTCTATGTTTCCACACACATGCACCATGTTCTCATAATTTAGTCAGTGCACTGGTTTCAAATTGTCCAATTACTATGCTTATATTGTGTCTGTATTTGTTCAGGTGGTGTGTCTCATTGAAAATGTTATGGTCGTCGACAGATGTCTGCTGTACTGTCATTGTGTGTTTGAGCTATTATTGTGTGTGCTCTTGTACCTATACTATCTACTCCTGAAGACTCGCACTTCAGTATTTGGAGTGCCTTCATGCGTTAAGAAGGATTATATATCTTGTTTGATTTACCAGGACCTTTCCTTTGGGCATTACTGTTGCCCGTGTTGTATACGGTTAGAAGCGTATGCTGTCATTGTACTATACAATATAGCGATTACTTAAAAGCCAGTCATTCTTTTTCCTGGCGTCTTTTGTTTTCAGGTGATGTGCCTGTATATACTGTATAAGTATATGAGCTTGTATGCACTGGTTGTATTATTAAGACATTCATGAATAAAAAGAACAATTGAAATGTATGCTTTCTCCTGAGCTTGCTTCACTCCCTTCGCACCACACCCACAGTGAAAGCTGTGGTCTGAGTTCCCCAAAAGGAGCATTTTTAAATTTCATGTGAGTGCATGGCACTGCCAATAAATCTAAGTGAGTAAAAATGCAAAAACCTGAAATACTGCAGCATTCTCTAAAAGCCATCATATAATAATGTTAGGGTCCTCTGAATAAACAATGATTGTATAGGATAATTTGTACAAATGTAATTCAGTTGTAGGTACCCCGTTTACTGTAGCTGTGAGGAAATACAGAAAATATGTGAGATTTACTGCGATTAGCCACATAATCAAAGTACTTGACTATAGGCCATATTATAATATGCTATTTAATGTATTAACAACCTAAACGCACCCCTTTGCGTATTGATAACACGACATTACACTTGACATTTCCGTGTTATTCATACGCCAAATTGAATTTTCGCGTGCCATAGAGACGCCATAAGTTTATATTGGGAACGGTAAACGTTATGCAACACCTTACACAGAGTGGTTAAGGTTAAGGCAAGACTCCAGTGTGGTTAAGGTTAGCGTAAAGGTTAGGTGAACGTTTAGATATGATGTTTGTGTATTTATAACACGAAAAAGTTTGGCGTACATATTACACGCCACTTTGGCGTATCTATACCACGCGAAAAGTTAATTTGGTGTCTCTATGGCACGATAAAACCAACATCGTGTTATATGTACGCCTTGTAGTGAGATCAGGCTGGTATTAACCATGTAAAAGAAATTGTAATATACATTTGAAAAAAAATAAGAAAATGTGACAGTACGCATATAGTTACCACTGTCCCACTATCCACCCCTCTACCCTTGGCAGCGCTGTGCCAATTGGGTCCATTCCTACCAGTTTCCCTGGCATAACTGGCATAACTGGGATGCCAATAACAGGATGTGAACCATGACCACCGTGGTACAGTCGTGCTGCGAAGCAGCAACTAAGACCACTGTGCCACACGGACGCCCCGTCTCATATAAATCTAATTATGTTGTAGGGACCCAGGTTATTGTAACTGTGAGGAAATTGAAGTCTCCAAGAATGTCTTTCATATCTTTTTTATGTACTGTACATTTATTTTACCAGGCAAGTCAGTGAAGAACAAATGTTTATTTAAAACAACAGTGAGGCATGAGGCAAAATAACTCCTGAAGGGAATGCATTTTGGGACTAAAAACTACGGGACAAAATAAATAAGACACTTGGCAATGACATCCAGTTGTCTCCAAAGCTGTTAAACACTTACCTCATACTTATGAGCACATCACCATTACGGAAGATAAACAGGAGGATGTTCTCCTGAGTGACGTCGTGGAAGTTGGCACTTTTCTCATTAGCAAAGAACAGATCAGGCTTCCACAGGCATTTAAACATCTTGGGATCCACCGTGAGCGAGTCGGACTTAAAGTCCTGGGGCAATCTGAGCCTGGGATCGTTCCAACGCTGCCGCAAGAAGATATTCACTCTGTAATCCTGTTATGTTCACAGTCAGGGACACAAAACATGACACACTTCAGTTCTATGGTTATTACGTATATTTCAAATACACTGTGTGTACAATAATTAGGCAAGTTGTATTCTTGAGGATTAATTATATTATTGAACAACTACAGTGCTCTCAGTTGATCCAAAATGTAAATAATCTTATTTAAGAAAGTAAAACTGAGGTTTCGGCTTTCTTTGGAGAATATCTATATGTGCACAATTGTTGGGCAGTTGTTGGCATCTGAGTCAAAGTGGAGCTCTGTGCCCGTTACTGATCCAGCCACGGGCCCATCCATCTGGTCCGTCGAGAGTCACTCTCATCTCATCTGTCCATAAAACCTTTGAAAAATCTGTCTTTAGATAATTCTTGGCCTAGTTTTGATGTTTCAAATGATGTGTCTTGTTTAGTTGTGGTTGGGGTTCCTTTACTTGGCCATGTCTCTAAGTACTGAACACCTTGTACTTCTGGGCACTACAGGTAGGTAGCAGTCCTGGAATTATGACAGCATTGAAGGATAATGGGTTCCTGGTAGTTTCACGTTTGAGTCTTCTCAAATCTTTGGCAGTTAATTTGCATATTTTTTTCTCAACACCTTTCTTGCGACTCTGTTGACTATTCGCAACAAAACGTTTGATAGTTCTGTGATCACGCCCCAATATCTTAGCAATTTCAATAGAGCTGCATCACTCTGACAGACGTTTTAAAATATTTGACTTTTCTGAGTCAGTTAAATCTCTTTTTTGGCCCTTTCTGCCTGAGGAACAGAAGCTGCCTAAAAATTATGCACACCTTGGTTATAACTGGGTTATGTTGCATTTACGTAACATTATAATTTCGGTATCACCGTAATGAATAATAATACTTACATGTAACATAACCCAGTTATGTGCATTCTGTTGACATAACACAGTTACGTTAGTCCAACATATCATTTTTTTGAGTGTGGCTATACTTTGATAAGAACTCAAAAGACGCTTTAGCCGTCCGAACGCCACTCTCTCTTCTGTTACTATGTACAATGTTTACTCACCAGCCATTGTCCTGTCACTGGACATTTGGCCAACATTTAACACATCTAGCGAGAGTAATAGAAGAGGAAAACTACTCAGAAAGGCCTTATAAAACAGAGGAAGATTTATTGTCCCCCTCAACATGAAATTACTCATCTCATCCAGGCAACTGTGCCTCCTAAAGTGAATATCGCTGTGTTAACTTTAGTGGATGTTCACTGGACTAGAGGTGTAAATGAGTTTTTCCAAAGGTAGAAGAAGCATCTTTGTGTAAATGGAGAACTAGAGGTGACCAGATGTGTCTCTTAATCCCCAATACTACTCTGTTTTATTTTCATCTCCCCTCATTTGTCGGTCACTACATTTCTTCATCTTCTGTCTGTCTGTCTGTCTGTCTGTCTGTCTGTCTGTCTGTCTGTCTGTCTGTCTGTCTGTCTGTCTGTCTGTCTATCGTTCTGTCTGTCTGTCTGTCGTTCTGTCTGTCTGTCTGTCTGTCTGTCTGTCTGTCTGTCTGTCTGTCTGTCTGTCTCTCTGTGCCTCTCACACTCTTCCTCCATCTTATCTTACCCATATCTCCGACCTAAACATAGCCAAACAAGCCTGTCATTTGAGGTTCTGACTGTACCATCGTGCAGCGTGTTACATTTGCTTCATGTCATCATCGTAATCGGCCCTGGTGTGAATTCCGCACTGTTGGCATTAAGTGCTCAAGGAGACCACAGACAGGCCACTGATCTACGGCCAAGGGAAATATTTTAGATTGAAACCCAAGACATTCCAGCATACAGGATGTATGACTTTGTTATGGGTGTCACTCCCCATAAAGTACAAAGATATTGAAACAGGAATTGGCCCTGGTGCCATTTGAGAGAAAACGCCCATTGGATAACAGATATTTGTCTGCTGGTTTGTCTGTCTGTACTTTGCACCTATTTAGCATCCACCTACTACTGTATTGTTCATAGTTGATTTACCTCCAGTACTGTATAATTAATAGTTGTATTACCTCCAGTGCTGTATCATTCATAGTTGTATTATTTCCAGTATTTCATCATTCATAGTTGCATTATATCCAGTATAACACTGGAACAGCCATTGCAGATGTACTTGTATTTTAATCAAACAGAATGTTCACAACTTCGGCACCAAGTGACAAACGGGAATAATTTTATTCGCGTTTCTTCTGATCCCCTTGTGTAGAGGTTCTAAAAAACAAAAGTATATTGTGGAACACATAATCATTGTTCACTTTAATGTCTCTAAATGTTATTCAGACTCAAAGCCCGTCTGATGAGTTTGATTTGAATTGACTGGAATCTAGAAACCAAGTTATGTTTCCAATTAATCGATCAAAGACATAAAAGCCTACATCCCAGCAATGGTTAAACATGAAATTCTAGTTTGCATAAAACACATCTTTCTTTAAAAATAAAGAGAATGTTTGTTTACCTACAGAACACTGATTCTTAATCAAACAATAAAATTGCTCAATTATCAACTCAGATTTTGTTCAGGTAGAATTTAACAGTGGGAAGTTTAATGAAGTTGGGGGTTGTGTGAGTACTACTAGCAAATACTTCCTGGTTGACCAGGCTTTTTGAAATGTAGAATGATTTGGCAAAATGTTAGTAGGATGCTCAAACTCTCTCCATCAGTATGACGAGTTGCTGCAAGATTATAATGTAGTTGTACTTGGGAAAGGTATACAAAATACTGTTTGAAGATTTGTACTTCAGATTTCTTTGAACCCTTAATGGGTGTTTGACCACCCTGAGATGATCCAAGTCCAGTGTTTTGAAATTATGACTATACCTCTGTTTAAATGTGTGCTAGCGTGTCTTACCATGGTGGTCTCCTGTATTGATCCAAAACTGTTAATGAAGATGTTCACTTTATCCTCAACGGGAATACCTGAAAAATGAAGAGAGATCAGAATATAAACAGCAACAATTTAAAACAGAGTATCAGGTTTTCTCAACTTTATATGATTAACTGGTTTCACATTGTATGTACCATATCATAGTACAGCGCTATATGAAAAAAATATATTCAATTAAAAGATAAAAATTATCTCGTAAAAATACAGAAATTATATATTTTTTATTAACTTTTATTTAACCAGTTGGGCACATTGATAACAGTTAATCAATTGAAATGGCGACCTGGCCAAGATAAAAAAGCTGAGGTGCAAGAAGACAAAGTTACACAAGAATAAAAACAAAAACAAAAAATATAAAACACAATACAGGGTGCATAAATTCAGAGTGAACAATGTAAGAATATGTACGGTAGTGCAACAGATGTCTGCATATGTACGGTAGTTTAATTGGTATGTAAAGTAGCATGGCAATATACTGAACAGTCAGTGCAAATAGGGTCAGAGATTATTTGGAATACAAAGTGGCAGTGCCAAATACCACTAGAGTAGGTAATGTAATCAATAAAATATAATTTCGCCTTGACTATAGCCAATAACATTATTCAGAAAAATCTGGCATTGTCAAAATATCTCCCCCAATACATAAAATGGGCTGAGATGTTGAGGCAATAGAGGTCTGACGTTAATGGATGACAAGATCAAGCTTTCATCTTGACTTGATATGAACACCAGATGTGGGCCCAGTGGGAGAAATAAGCAAGCAGTCATAAAGCAAGATCACATGGCACAAACCACATGAAACATTCAAACGTTTGGGAGACGCATGTGGACTAATGCCAGGGCGTGAGGATGGGTCTGAAAAGGTTCTAAGGAGGACCAATCATAACATGGTAAAGAAAGCGTTCTTCTGGAGTAAATCACCAACTGAAATTCCAGGGACTTTGTTTGTTTGTTTTTTGTATCGATTGATTTTCTATCAAAATTTTACATTTTACTAAAAGGTTTAATCCAATACAGAAAGTGCCTTTAAAGTACAGTAGCTTTCTCAATATCAAAAAGGGAATGATAAGAATGTAAAAGAGAGAGACAGAGGGGGAGATAAAATAAAATAAAAACAGACAAAGGGAGAGAAAGAGAGAGGAACAAACCTTTGAAGTTGGGCCTGATTCGAGGATCGTAGGTGATCAGTAACTTGTTCAAGATGTTACTGGTTGAATTCTCAGGAACTCGAGCAAGATCCTCTGGTGTTAGCTGACTGCAAAGCATCAAGGGAAAGAATAGAAGACTCAAAACCACATCACACAGCAGGTTGAATTCTCCTGGATTAACCATGCAGAAGGAATCTTATCTTTGTGATTCCATTATAAAGTACTGTTTGATTAAACAACATCATGACTGAATGAACTGTAATAAAGTGACTCAAACAGCATTGGTAGTCGGACCACCTCAGCGAACAAGCCCTGGTGCCTCAGAGCATTCCAGGAATGTAAGCAAAATTAGGGAAAAATATTAATGTCGTAATTATGGCAAGATATTAAGGTTCCCATAGCAGAGAAAAACAGAAAAGGAAAATCCCCATGACATTCCGAAGAAAATCAAGACATCCATTGTTTATGACTGCATGATTGTTCTAATTTCGGCAAGATTCCATAATTAGAAAATTTGCTCCATGTGGGTGTCAACCGAACTCTGCCAAGGAATTTGACTGGGACAGCACTTTATAAACTGGATGATTATATAAACCATATCAAGCACTGAGGATGAGTGCTCAGGAGGAATCGGTATACGTGCTTTTGCTGTTCCCTGATCAAAGTGCTTCCCTAGTCTCCACCGAAATACATTTTCTTTTCATCTAGTTTAGGCATTCTGATAAGTGCCAAAGCTAAACTATAACCAACTGGATCTCCGGATATACCGAAGCACAAACCGGTCCCTATATTAACACCCTCACATACAGCATACATGAACTGAGAGTGTTGTAATGGAAGGACTCCATTTCAGGATTTTTTCTAGTGGGGAAAGGTATCAAACACTGCAGGGCCATCTAGGTATTGACATGGAGGGGGTGGGGTGGCACATTCCATTTTTTAAACAGAGAGGAGGCTTCTGGGAAGCTGTCCACTCCCTGATGTGTAATGCACCAAACATCTGTTTCTAATTTCTCAAAGGGTAAGTATTAATAAATGATACACTCTTTCTAAGTAAGGGACACATACTGTAGACAATGCTGCATTGAATACTGTGTTATTTGGATTATCCCAACATAATTTTTATCTTATTAATATGTTATAGATTCTCCTAGCTGTATTTATGGAACAAGGCCATTATTATGGCTAAACTAGATCCACACTGTCACAAGTCGACACTGTAGCATCTCTGAAATGTTGCAGTTTGACAACTCAAGGTGATCAGTGAGACATGCTACCTGGCAAATTGAAATGTCACATCTAAGCCAGACTTGCTTGAAGCGGAGCAGTTCTTCTCAATAAGTCTACACCTGCTGTTAACAATACGTGAAAAAAGGTGATTCTGCACTTACGAAGGACAGTAGACTTGTTTTCCTTTCTTCTTTCCCTTCTTCGTGCCTTTTTCTTTGGCAGATCCACCTTCTATCCAAACGAGCAGCACCAGCAGAAAGATGGACAGCTTCTTCACAGCCATCTCTGCCGACCCCTGAGCCAAAAAAGACATAACTTACTGCTTAATGGTAATGTGTTGACACCTATGGGTTCTCTCCAAATGTTGTCTTTGTGCCATCAAAGAGACAACATTCTATTCTAACCTACGGAGCAACCCACCATGTTAGTTATATAAGACCTATTCTCTTAACCCATGTCAATTAAACTATGCTCACATGCACATGTTCCACATTTTCCTGTTGAAAACCAATAAATTTGTCTAAAGTGTATAATTTAGGATAATGAAATTCTGTCACAGTTTTTTTCATTTAGGAAAAGCTGTAATCTGGAGCATCTAATCTGTGATTTTTCAATTTCCAGACTCGATCTACTGTAGCATCCTTTCAGTTACTGTTGAATTGCTCATTTTAATCTGAGTTTATTAACACTTCATAATTTAATGTACTCTTAACCTTACAGTTCAACTCAGTTTGTGAAATGCTTTATGTTGTGGATTTGATTTGAATATATACTGTATACTGGAGACATACATTATATTTCTTGATTAAAAGGTTATTAAATATCTAAGGCTATAGCATTTTGTCTATCTGTACAGTAAAATGCTTTTCAAAAGCACATCTGACTAAGCTGATGGCACATCCAAAATTATTCCCTATTACTACTGTAGATTAAAATATTGCAGTCCATTGTTATTAGCCAGGTTCACAGCCAGAATGAAGTCGTTACAGTTCATTGTCTAAAGTCTAGACACTGCTCTCTGGTAGTTATCTCTGTTCCTCCACATTGATCATCATTTAAAATGTTGGATTAGTGTATTTCATTTCTTCTATATCCAGACCAGGCAGGCTTTATAAAATGTCACCTAGCCTCTGATAGTATTTGTAGTTTCCTGCATAACATAGAGGCTGACCCTTCTAATCAGTAGCCAAGGGCAGTTCTCTCTTTAGATGCTGAGAAGGCTTTTCACCTCGTAGAATGGGACTATTTTTGGGCAGTATTGAAGAAGTTTGGTTGCGGACCCCTGTTTATTCATAGGGTCCGTATTAGGGCTCTGTGGTCAAAATTCAAATTACTGTCACACAAACTGCTGCTTTTTCTCAGGATTACAATCCAACTCAGCAAATGCCATCTTTCTGCACTACGAATGTAATGTTTTTCTTGGCGTTTGTTGTTGGTGGGCGTACATGCATTCACATTGGACCACTTATGATTGGTGAACAAGACTTTATCACAAGGAGGACTGCATGAGTTTGTAAAACCATTGACACAACATTTGAAATTTGTGCCAGACACACAAAAACAATCACAATTGCTAATCGCATTGTTTCAAATTGTGATTTCGATTTGAAATAGATTAGTCGTTCATCCCTAGTCCATACTGTTTATTCTTGCCCCACTGCACACGTTCAAACAGGGCATCCTAGTACATTCAAGTGTGAATTATATATGAGTACTAAGCAAGGCTACCCTCTCTCTCCTGGCCTATTTGCTCTTTCTTTTGTCCCTTTAGTGCCGACTGTTAGAGTATGGAGTTACATTCCTATCTTTATTCAACAGTGCATTATTTAAATTTGAAAGCATTTCTCACAGATATTACATTCAGATTTTGTAATAATTTCCCTCAAAAATTTGCTCTGCTTGTGCTCAAACTTTCTGCTTGGACTCAGATATGTTGTTGCTTGGATAGATTTCCTGCTCTCAACTTCAGCCTTTCTCCTAGCACTCAGGCTGTTTCTTCGCGCTTGCACATCTTCTCCTCACAGATTTTTTCTGCGCTCTCAGATCGTTTGTGTTACAATGCTATCAAAATTCCCTACCAATAGAATGCCAGCTGTAGTGTTGACCAATGAAATGATCCCTGCACTGTTAAGGGTGCATTTGTTTTACTTTAGAACATCTCTTGCAGGCGGGTGCTGTACCTCCATGGCTCCTCCACTCCCGCCTTCCAGTTATTTTTTTAAATATATATTTCCTTTGCTTTATTGCAACTTTTAAAATAAAAAGGCCAGTTATAAGTAAAACCAACGCACCCTCAACCGGGCAGGGATCATTTCATTGGTCAACACTACAGCTGGCATTCTATTGGTTGGGGAATTTTGATTGCATTGTAACACAAAGAATCCGAAAGTGTAGAAAACATCTGTGAGGAGAAGATTTGCAAGCGCGAAGAAGCAGCTTGAGTGTGAGGAGAAAGGCTGAAGTTGAGAGTAGGAAATCTATCCAAGCAACAACATATCTGAGTCCAGACAGAAAGTTTGAGCAGAAGCAGAGCAAATCCAAGCACGAGCAGTGACTATTTGAGTGTGAAAGCAAGGTTTTGAGGGAAATTATTACAAAATCTGAAAGTAATATCTGTGAGAAATGCTCTCAAATTGAAATATTGCGCTCTTGAATAAAGATAGGAATGTAACTCCATATTATGGAACATCACAATATCACTTAAAATGCATCCTTAAGAGTTGGATTGAATCAGACATTGTTTTATGTAAGGTGTGGTTAATTATGTTTAATGATGTCTGCATATTTCCTGTTTCGAATGTTTGTTTGTTTGTTTTTCCACATGTACTGCTTATTCCCTGGATGTGTTGCTATTTGTTTATTTTAATTACAAAAGAAAATTATTGTAAAAAAAGAATAAGAGACAGACAGAGCCAGCAGACCTGGGCCTTATTGTCGTTCACTGTAGGTCTAAAGGAAATTCTCTTCTGTCTCACACAAGACATCCAAGTGCAAACTTGCACACTGCATACATGTGCATGTGCTCCAACAAACATACCCTCATGCATACATATTACATACATATTACATTCATATTGCATACATATTACATACACCACACACTTGCACACACACCTTAAATATTGTTTGCCTTAATTAACTCTTTTGAATGACCCAGAATTCTCTTGAATGACCCAGAATTAAATCTAGGACAAACATACACAGCCATTAACTTCCAGTTATAAATGACTTCTCGCTCACTCTTTCACTATCTCTCAGAAATGAAGACTGTGATTATGAATTCTCGTGTTGGATTGTTCACAGAGCTGTGTAACGTTTTGCTATTACCAGAATGACCTGTATATTTCAGATGTTTCTAGTTATTTTTCGTTGTCGTGAATAATGTACGTTTGTGCATATTTCAAAGTATTGAGTGAGATCCAAGGAGACAATTATGATGCATCTCCTAACTAATAATACTGCATGAATTGAATATTTAGCAAAAACCTCGACTCCCTGTTCTTACAGTTCACTAATTGGCTATGTATACTATGAATGGAATGCTTTGGGAAAAACCCTGCAATTTCTGTTTTTGGAGTTCACCACAACGTCACTTACTCCTCAGGGATCAATTCTTAATGTAATGTTAGCCTTACGGTTGCTTTGCTGGTTTTTTTTATAGTGTGAAAGGGGGAAAGACTCTTGAGTTACATAATCATTGAATGGCTATTGGCATCAGATTAATAGGAATTATCGTCATTCAACCTATTTAAAAAATAACTTCAATTGCATTAGTGAAAATCTGGACTTGAGGTATATGCAAATAATATTATGCACAAGGTAGCAAAAAACTGCTTGTTTGGCAACACCAAACATCCCCGAAATAGTTTGGCTTTCCAGGCACAGCCCAATGTACGCACGTTCATATGCATTCATCAACCGATGCGGAATACTTTTTAGTATCACTACCTGTGGCAGCCCCACCCCCAACTGTCAACAAGTCCAACTGCAACAAGAGAGAACAGGAGGCTGACATTCCCCAAAGCTTGCAAAAAATATGGAGAACAGCCTTTTTAGCGACCGTGCTACGGTGAAAAAAGGGAATGTGTGGAGATGCCATTACATGCGAAAACATACGCTGTCATGCATTTCACACTCGCTACCTCACATACAATGAACATATAACGCCGTTTCGTTTAGCATGCATACATTTCACTTACCGTTTCGTTGTCTGTAATAGTAAATTCGTCACTTGACCCGGTACAGCTGACAGTATAATTGGTCGTTAGTCTTCTTTTATGACTATACGCGGTCCATATTTTTCATTCTGATCTACTGTCCGTCATTCATTCGAAGCAGCGATTTAGATTTGTTGTTCCCTAATTTACAATTTGGCAACTTGCCATTTTTTTTTTCTTTTCGCACAGTCTTATTTTGATTGAATATATGAGATACCCTTTTGCCTCAATAGAGGATCGCCAAGATGGAGGATCTCGTCTACATGTCATGTAACATGCGCAGTAGCGGGCTGCAAATCATCAGCACCACGGACAGCCGCTTTCTGCCCCCAAGGATAAATGGAAGTCCATTACGTAGGGGCAATAACATACATTTTTCATGTGACGCGTATAAGCTATATAGTCTATGAGCGAAGGGATCGGTCAGGCTCATTTGGGCCGAGGTTTCATGGTGAATTCATTGAAGGTCTTCATTCCTCGAGTTTGAAAATGCTTTTATCACAGTGCAATAATGTAGATTGCTTTCTGTCAGTTCACATCCACGACCATTCCCAAGTAGGCCTAGCCCACATGTTTATTTGTCATATTTGAAGATAACATATTGCATGTATTGGTATATTCGTAAATCAGCTTATTAAGCAATTATGTTTTTTTTTCTCTCTGTATTATTATTATTTATTATTATTAATATTTTAACATATTTTTGTGGTTGTGTGTTCTACATCACACTGTTGAAAATAATTTAGTACAGATTCATACAAGTAGGGTCATGCATAACATTTTAGTTCATGCAATGAAATGTTCAAGTGTTATCTTTGATCCTTTTTAAACCCATGCATGTCCACTAAAACATGGGTGCTGAACTATATGGCTAACAGCTTAAAACATTACAATGTAAGTTTCATTATATGAGATATTTCTAACACTTGTTTGACTCAATGCTTTACAAATTGGTTTACGTAATTTGAGCGATTTTATAACCATTCAGAACATCTTGTGAAATACAGTTTAACATGTTTGAGGATTTCATTTTAATCCAACTGTACAGATAAAACTATGTTTCAACCTAGAATCCTAACAATCAACACAGCATGAATAGTATTATATATATATAGTATAGCATGAATAGTATTATATATATAGTATAGCATGAATAGTATTATATATATAGTAGCTCTGTTTCGCTTACTTCCACAACTCTGGTTCTAACCTTAATCCTCAATTTTGATACACTAATAAAAACAAAAAATGTACCTGCCTACCTTTTTGTTGGCAAGGTTTCAACAATATGGCTGGTCTGAGAGCAATAGAAAGACTGTGAGGTAGAGGGAGTTTGCTGAACAAACATGAAGAGGAGCAAATACAGGCTTGTCTGCCAACAAAGTCTGTGTGTATATCTGTGTGTGTGTGTATGTGTGTGTGTGTGTGTGTGTGTGTGTGTGTGTGTGTGTGTGTGTGTGTGTGTGTGTGTGTGTG
>JACXGM010028321.1:0-14105 GCA_016801145.1 Umbra pygmaea | reverse complement strand
AGAGAGAGAGAGAGAGAATGAGAGAGAATGAGAGAGAGCTATGTAGGACTTTTCCATTTCAGTAAACATGCTATTAAACAATTCTAATTAATTCCAGGTGGGGGGGTTAATCTGTAACTCAGGGTAAATAGGACAGCAGGTGCCTTCAGACAGGTGGCAACTTATTATAATAACCATGTTCCATCGCATTTATGTCAATTCTTAGACAAGGAGGCGCTGTGCACACTAAACTACACACACACACGCACTAAACACACACACACACACACAATGACAGGCCAAAGTCACCAGTTTTGGAAATATCTCCCCTCTATGTGTCTGTGTGCGTAAGTCATGTCTGTCTCTGGCACTGTGGCCATTAGGCAGCTGTGTTTATGATCCTTATTGGATTTTCACAGATGGACAACCAATCTACTGCAACATGGTGGGTGGTGTGCGTCTTAGTGGTCCCAGAAATCAATATGAACCCATAAAATACTGCCGAGCTGCATGGTTACAATGAATAACGTAACATCTAATATACCGAGCTTACAAATCAGGTCTGTCGCACAGTGTGCCATGGTTTTTGGTGAGTTGAACGGATATGTAATTAATTGTGCCTGCAATACCCAGTTCTGTTGAAATCAAATCTATAGTGTTTTGTTCTTAGTGTCAATACCCTGACCTAGAAGTCTCTGCTTTCATTTTATAGGACATCATGTGTCTCACAAACAGACAGAAAATGACTATTTTCTGATGATTTACAGACAGCCTGCTAGCTGCTAAACGTGTCATCTCTAAGGCACAGAAAACCCTCAAAGCCATCCCTCTCAGACTACCAATGACGTGGGATCTGCAAAATCATCTGCATGTTAGTGCTACATTTCATAACACATTACTAATGGAGGATTAAACAGAGCTCTGAGCTAAAATAACCGTCAGTTAAAGAAAAAACTAAAATTGTAAATTGTGAAGACCAGCTAATCCGACGCTTTTAATGCCTCAAATTGCCTTTGATACTAGAAACATGTGAAATTATCCTGCAAAAATGAAATAATTACCCATTACAAACACAACTTCTTAAAACCAAAAAGAGATATGGAGCAATATAACATTTTAAGAAAATAGGATATACTATAAATAAAGTAGTCCTCTGTAAATTAATATGATTTTGTTATTGTTAAATAACTTCAGTGCAAACATTATTTGCAGCAATGTGTGACATAACATTTTAATATCATTACCAAGCCTATCTTCTTGGTTTCTCTCATAATTGCCTACATTAATATCAAAGTTAATCTCCACATCACATGATCTTCTGATTGTCTTCTATAAAACAGCCCAAGAGGCCAGAAATATAACGGTACATAAATTAAATCTCTTCATTACCTAAACATTTCAAACAGCCTATTAGGAACATCATATCACAAACCTACCTTTAAATAGCATATTATTATCATAATAGAATAGCCTTTAATTATATTGATGTAATAATAACTAGCAATATGTGTTCAGAGTGCGTGATATGTGGAATCCCAAATAGGTAGTCAAGACAAGTTAGACTCTCTTATCTGCAACTTCTGCACATTATCATTTAGTTTTATTATCAATTTTGATGAATAACATTTAGGTGTAACTCAGTGTACCCATTAGACACTACAGAGGTTGGTTGTTTAAATGTACAAACTATATATACTGTAGGCATTTTATTTACCCCTTCCCTTATATTGTATTATATCTTATCGTCTTTACATTTTTACACTACTGTTTCTAATTATTGCAAATGTAAGGTTTCACTGTACATTTACATCTGCGTCTCCCATGCATGTGACAATAAAATAAACTTAAACTTACCCTCGAATCATGGCAAATGACTCATCACTTGAAAAGTAGGAAGCACCAGGGAGCACAGTCACCGTTTCTTTACCTGGATAGAAACAAGGCTACATGTCAACATCTCACAGAAACATGGAATTAATTAAATAGCTAAAATCTGAGAGTAGGTCATGGATCTGATATGTCTCCCTACTTAGATCTTACCGTAGATCTCTATCATTTAAAAAATGACACAGATTTGGCAACCTGATCGCAGTAGTTGGTGGTACTATAACAAGTGTTCGAAAAGGAAATTGTAAGAGTTGACCCCAGTCTTCCTGTTTGATCCAAAGTCATTACATTTGGTTCATATTCCTTCTCTTAAAGGGGCACACCGTGATACATTGAACCGGCAAGGCTGGGAGCTTCTCCCAGACATTTCTAGGACAAGAAAACAGTGAGCACCATCATTTATTGGACAGTGACAATTTTTTTATCTGTGTTCTGTACACTAGCACTTTGAGTATGAAAGGACATAATGACAATGAGGTTAAATTTCAGACTCAGCTTTCATTTTAGGGTATATTAATAAATATTGGATGAACTGTTCAGAAATGACAGCACCTTTTGTACACGGTCCTAGTCTGAGAGAACCCTGATGGACTTCCGGCAAATTCAGATTTGCTCTGTAAGTCAGTCTGGCCAAGAGCCAATTCAAGCCTATTTCCAGTATTTCCAAATTGAGGCACCAATCACAACCGTTGAGGTGGGCTTTATATGGTGACGATAGCGCAGCTATATACTGGCATTGGTTGAAGCAAACAATTACAACGATGGCTGCTGCAATGGAACATCCACAATATCACTCGTTCGAATCAGCTATGGCGTCTGTTTTAAGCGATTTGAACGTTTCCTTTTTGTTAAAAACCGAGCAAAGAACAACACTTGAAGCCTTCATATCTAAAAAAATATGTTGTCGCGGTCTTGCCGACTTGATTCGGCAAAAGTCTGATATATCCAATTGCACTGAGATGCATTTGAGCGGTGCCCGTTGGTGACGCCCCTTTGGAAATGGGCTGTGAATTAACCTCGCCCAGACCCACTCTCAGTCAGAACTGAGAAGAGTCTGGTGTTAACCAGACTAACACGGTCCCCCAATTTTTGGGCACCAAAAAACACTGGACAATTTAACATAATGTAGAATACAGTAATTGTTAATATTTGGTTGCATATCATTTGCATGCAATCACCAGACGCTGGGTATCTTCCCTGGTGGTTCTCTGCCAGGCCTGTACTGCAGCCAAAATATTATAAAGGTCACTGTCCAATGAACTATGGTACTCACTGTATATGTTTCACCTATGCTTGCCTAGAGAAAGGACCAGATTTCAAATATTCGCAACCATTAAAGTACTACATCTTCGTGTGGATGGAAAGGATTGTCAAGACTGAATTTAGGAATGTTTTCTGTCACAAAACTGATAGCAGGTCAAGCCTTAAAGGTACAGCCCTTGGTTGTTCTTGATTTTGTAAGGTATAGCTTGTCTTTCTGCAATGTTTCTATAAGGCATTGCATTGCTAAACAGACAGGGTGGCACGATCTACACAAGTCCCGTCTACACAACATTGTTTTTATAAGACCATCCTCCAAATTGGACACATTAGTTAAAGGTACAATATGTAGTTTTTTTAAAACAATAACAAAAGACGTACTTTGCATTAAAAAAGCAAACGTCACTATACCTATATTATATTTCTTAGTTGTGTACTTACATTATCTTAAATGTTTCCACCAACTTTCAAACCCAGAAAAATTTGTAATATAATCCGAAGACACGGGACGTTTAATATTGTCTTCCGTCAATGGCGTCATATAAGTTCCAGGGAACCGCCAAACATGAATAAAGTTATAATATTTTTAACAATACATTACTTTGTCAGTGGACATTTTTTTCTGCCGGAGACACTACATTGGAAGGTTGTCATTGACAATGACAACAAAACCCATGATCCCACGCTACTTCCCGACGTCATCCAAGTACATCTTTTGCTATTGTTTTGATTGAGAGACCCCTAGCGGCCAAAAACGACATATTGTACGTTTAAACAACTTCGCTGCCTTACACAATATTTGCAAGACTGACAAACTTTATGACTTGCTTTTAACTTTCTGTTATACATGTTTGAATCTGAGTCTCAGTAGACCAAAGAAAAGGGTCTGATGACTGTATTTGTGTCATTGACCATAATAGTTTTCCAGCACATACAAACAGAGAGGACTCATTGTCCTAAAATCTATTGGAAAAGACAACCAAAGCCAGCTAGACTGAGAGGACAAATTACAAATGAGTAAGTTCATTCAACCTATTTACGTAGTATTGAGAACACATCATGTCTGTGAAAATTTGTGTGCTATTTCATTACCTATGTATTTAGCAATCATTAACATAAAACGAATTGCTACTTAGATACTTTAGAAATAGCAATATAGCATTTTATAACAATGTTGCTATACTACTTCGAATGTTCATTTTGATGGTTGATAGCTGTATTTTTGGAGTAGGCTACTACTTTGCCTCATTAGAAGAGGGGAGAAAAATAATTGTTTTAATCCGCGTCATTGCATATTGAGTTATGAATATGATGTGCTTTGAAAATGTATTGGTGACAGAATATTGTTCAATCTGTTCATACTGGAGCCAGCTATGTCCTACAGCTCACTTTTAAGATGTCTCTACGCTGTATCTGCCTCGTTAGCATAAGCTACGCGGGACATCAATGAACTGTAGGCCAAGGGAGTGAAAGAATTTTGTTCACATTTTGCAAACACTGTCAAGAGTCAACCTAAATAAGAACGTCCATACTGACCAAAACAAACAAAAAGTTCTGTTTGAGTCTGACCCAACAGATATTCCACCATTTTGACTGAAATGGGATGAAGGAAGTTTGTTTTAATACATACCACTGTGTGGCATCATTTGTGGAGGACTAAATGTTACTGTTCCTGTTTTTGTATTTGTTTTTAATGCATTACCACATACCAGCATTGATGAGGTCAGCATCTACGTCAACTTCTGCGGGGTAGGGTCCCTACACAGAGGATGCATACTCTTCAGACAATAATGGGATTATGTATCTAAGCACCACACACAAAGACAGGAGGGATAAGCTTCTGACTACATCTCGAACTGACACTCATAATTGAGGGGGGGACATTAGCATAACAGAATGAATTTGTCTTTTTGGGAGATTTAGACTTTGTTAACATAAGTAACAATACACTGCTGTGTAGGCAAACAACTGACGAAAGAAAAAAAGACGGACAGACGGCAACAATCTCACCGATGTTTTTTAGGAATTTTGCACAAGTGACTCCCAACAGCTGTTGTTGGCCATATTACGATAGCATAATATGAGGAATGTAAATGTCTTACCAATCCCAGAATGCCATTCTCACTCTGCAGGTGCACAGTGATATGGGGTTGGATGAAGTTGCTAGCCAGCATTGGGATGCCGATTCCCAGGTTAGCTTAGAGGGTAATATTAAAGACCAAGCACTCTGAATTAGCAATACAAAGCAACAGTAATTTAACAAGTTTCCAGAATCTTCAGTCATTTTCTTAAATTGTAAAAATAATTAATAAATGTGATCATACGTTGAATTCATATTTATATCTGTGTTTATATGGTTAATGGTTTTAGTTGATAAAATACAGAACCTTGCAAAAGTATTTTGACTAATTCTCTCATATTACTTGAATTACAAATGGTTTATTTCATTTTCCTTCTGTATGACATTTTATTTTAAAACACTGAAAATCAATCTCAATTAGTGTTAGTTGGTATTGGTTTAATATTGGTAAGTACTGTGAAAATGTTAAACTTAAATTAGTTGCTCAGTCTTAAATTTGTTTTGTGATGTTCAATAAATTGATATTGCACATATAAAGATTACATTAAACTTTATTTTGGACATCAGCTTCATCAAAATACCTCCACACCTCGCGCTGCTTGCTAACCATTTTCCCCGGGTTTGAGCACCAAATGAAAGGAGAGTGCAGCAGAACGCAGGGTCATACAGCCTGACTTTTTTGCCTGTTTGCTAGTAATTTAAAATGTCACAAATATTAGAATTCATGACAGCGTATTTTTATTTTTTATTTAGATAAAAGTTTTAAATTTTTTATCCAACTAATCTTATAAGTATTCAAATGCAATAGCCATTTTAAAGAGAAAAGCATCTGAAAAGCCAACACAATGCAGTTATTTATATTTGACACCTGCCATGATTTCAAATTTAAATCACTAACAAAAACTTAACACTGACATTAAAATATTAGGTAATGTTTAATGGTTATACCTTCATTTTAAAGAACGGTATTCATTCAGGTAGTGTTTCACATTTTTGTAATTTAAAATAATATTATTTACCGTAATTACTTCAATATATTGCTTATATGTGATAAGAATTGCAGAGAGCTGAAATACACAAAAGAGACACTAAATATCTTAATGTTGCATAAATCCTTGTTAACCTTTACATTTTCCTGTAATATTCCTTTCCATTTGCAACCTTACTCTGAATATTTTACATTTCCTGGTTCATATTCTGTTGCTGCATAAATTAAGCCAAAACCTGGTAGCTAGTATGTCTTTTTATGTTCTTTCACTCAATATAGTAATGCATTTGAACATTAAACCCTTTCCCTATGAATCCACATTTTAGTCAGATAATTCAGGATCAATAATTCCTGTTTCATTTTCAAGGATACCATACATCCCATCCTCAAACTCCAGTGCGGCCCGGCGTATGATCCTCTCACGTACAATGTCAGAGTCCTTCTTTGGTTTTGGTTTTTCTGCTTGAGCCTTCCATACTGTGCGTTTCTGGATGACAAAATGGTAAAAATAAATTATTGCTTGAAAGATTACAGCTCTGGCCAAGATGCATGAAAGCCGATTATATAAAAAATATTATTATTCCACCAAATATTGATTTCTAAACTCCTCCTAAGTTTAAACATTAGTATAGTTATTTTTAAATGAATATTAAGTTATTATCTTTGCATTATTTGATGTCTGACAACACCGCTTTTTTTACCAAATAAATGTTGTGTATAATGTCCCCTCAGCCTGGGTCTTAGCTGGTGGACAGGTTACATGGTTTTGGCACCCTCTAGATCTTTTGGACATAATTTCCACATTCACATACTGGACTACATTTCTGTCTGAATGCACACACACCTGTTTATCATTTCATCATTATCCCTTATACTGGTTTTCTGTTCCACTGATGAATTTCCCCATATACACCATTAACTCAGGGTGTGCATGCTTCATTGATGTTATGTATCCAGCTGCTATGCTGTCCATGTGTATCTAAATTGATTGTTTTAGGTTATATTAAATAGTCATTATGGCGTTACCTTGCATTTGCTTCTTCATTACTCCACGCTAAGTCAGTTGTTACAGAATGAAGCACCACAAGAACAAGAAGCAGCGAGATCCGTCCATGCTGACACTGAGAGTGAGAGGGGCTAGCACTGCCTGTTTGGCTCAGCTGAGCGAGGACATGGATGTGGAGAAATATGACAGTTTCTGGCATATTTTGGTTGTACCCCTCCAATGGCAGGGTGGGAAAGTCAGAGAGAGGAGGAGGAAGCCGTTGATGGTGAAGAACAGGAAGGTTTATCACAGAGGCTTATCTCCAGTTGTTCGATGGTCAGTACTCCTACCCTCCTCCCACTTGGCTGGTTAAATGGGGCTACAGCCCATTTAGTTTCCCCCTACAAAATTCTTGGGGGGATGCATACTGATGAGGACTGTGTTGCGGCAGGCGACGTATCTGCCCCCTGTTGCTACACCCTACCCTCATACTATCGGACGGAGACAGGACTGGTATGATTTTAATTATGAACTGTACACATTTTCAGGGGTGGGGGGGGGTGTAGCACAGCAATCCATCAATTCCCTCTAATCCTGTTTTCTCGGCAGCTCTGCAACTCCTTGAACAGATCTGTGGTATGACGAGGGGCGCATACATGGTTTATCCAACTACATGTTCCCCGAGCCGCCGATTCTTTTCGCAATGTTCACCCAACAAGGAAGCCTTTAGTTGGATCATGCACGAGATGATTACGTTCACCGACTATACTTCCGATTAGGGCTGGGGCGGTATGGAAAAATCCTGCGGTAGTGTGGTATACCGCTTTAAAGCCCCCCGCGTGCACGCACACACAGAGACTTTAACGCACACACCAGAGGCTAAATCAATAGAAAATATTAAGGAAGACATTTATAAATAAATAAATGCAAAATGAAATATATACTGGATAGGGATGCTCATATTGACTGTTTAACCGTTAACCGAAAATAAAACGTTTGACCGATTAATACGATCAGTTAAACGGTTAAGAAGTATTTATTTTTTACGTATATATAGCCTATATTAGTTAAATCACGTGGCGCGTTGACACGCGCAACCAGACCCTGGCGCTTCGTTTTGAAAGGTGGGGAGATAATATTAACTTGCGCTTTCATTTTTTCATGTACAGAAACGTATAACGCTATCGTATTGGGAAGCATATATTATTTTATTGGCTATAATTAATCATGCTCCTGATGCATTATAGCCGACAAAATAAGGTTATATAATATTTTTTAGCTACTTTTGAAGGCAGAGGGAATCTGACACAATAAGTCACGCCTGTCATTTCGTTTCCATCATATTATGCTGGAGTTTTCATCTGCTGTGTTTCTCTGTTAAGTACTCCAGTTTAGTCTTTAAACGTCGCCATTAAAACTCCGTTATGAGGACATATAACACAACACTCTTTTTTTATTATATTAGATGTCGTTTTCATCCCCATAATCTGAACAAACAGTAAGCAGCTGTTGGAACCCAGCACTATTTGGGCTGCAAACAACCAGATCATCTGCATACATAAGATGATTTACACATTTATCTCCAATCATACACCCAGTTTTACCCATACTCATTCAATAAATTAATAACGATTATTGTAATGCATTAAAACGACCGCTGCTATTTAGAAAAACAAAAATCAGAGTATGCGTTGCTGGCATAGTAGTGCTGCCAGGTGAATGGTACTTGCATATAGCTGTGGCCGGTTCTGAGCATGTGCAATTAAAAAGGAGGTCCTGCTTTTGGGGCTTTCTCATGCGCCCCAATTTTTGCTCCATCTTTTGATGTCAACAACTTGCTCACTTGCAGGCCAAAGTTTTTTTGCGTTGATGACGTTGACAAGCTCAGACCCGCGGTAGGCGTCACGTGACGGCGGTATTGTGGTAACCGTCCCAGCCCTACTTCCGATATTGAATTCATAGGTGCCCGATCTGAACACAAGGAGTCACTGGAGAGCGACGTGGTAGGATAGACTTATCTGATTTATCTAACCCAAATCTCGGGAAGCACTATGCCAATTTTGCGCTGCCTCGTGCAATGGGCCCACAGAAAGTCCTAGACTCCATTTCTGTCTGTATGCGAGCACACACACCTGTTTATCTTTTCATCATTATCCCTTACACTGGTTACATGATTACTGATTAATGTCCCCATATATACTCTGTTCACTCACGGTGTGTGTGCTTCATTCATGTCATGTTTGGAGCTCCAATGCTGTCCGTGTGTATCTTCATTGACTGTTTTGTGTCAATATTAACGTTACCTCGCATTTGCTTCTTCATTCCTCTAGGACAAGCCAGTCGTTAAAGAATAACAATATGCTTATTTAGAATTTGGGATAAATCTTGTCAGTAGTTTATGGTATAAAAATAATATTTTCCCCAACTACATTCCTATCAATAGTAAATACAGAGAATCCTTTTTCTTTGCAGTGGTCTGTTAATTTTTTCCAGAGCTGTATTTTGTACCAGTGAAGAATATGGGAGGTGTGACCAACAGATGACTAATTTGAACATCTTTGAACTAAATTTTTTAGTTATACCATGAGTTCACTTTCAATTCTCCAGGTAATATGGTGACATTATATCTTGTATAATCTCTGTTCAAGTAAGTCAGCAGAAAATCCCTGGATTTCCATGTCATTGTTCAAAGATCATCGTTCAAGGATTGAATATATTATTAAGGAATCCTTCTAACCTATACTTCTGGTAAATTTGGGAATTTTGGTAATGGTACCAGAATTTGTAAACTGCAAGTATGAATTGAGTGAGGTGGCTCACCTCTATTCTCTTCTCGTAACTCCCTCCATGGACAACTCTATTGACGTAGATGCTGGGAATGTGAATGTCCTCTTCAGCAAATGTCCCCAAATCCACCACCTCCTCAACCTATACAGAAACAGTTGGAGGAAGGCAGAATTCAGTCAGTTGGAACTTGGAATATTGGTCAGTCACTGATCCTGGAGGATTACTTAAAGCCACACACTTCAATCTCTGTTTCTGCCCACTATCATCTATTTACTCATGTAAAACCCAACCTTAAATCTATTTACTCATGTAAAACCCAACCTTAAATCTATTTAATCATGTTAAACCCAACCTAAAATCTATTTACTCATGTAAATCCCAACCTTAAATCTATTTACTCATGTTAAACCCAACCTTAAATCTATTTACTCATGTTAAACCCAACCTTAAATCTATTTACTCATGTTAAACCCAACCTTAAATCTATTTACTCATGTTAAACCCAACCTTAAATCTATTTACTCATGTTAAACCCAACCTTAAATCTATTTACTCATGTTAAACCCAACCTTAAATCTATTTACTCATGTAAAACCCAACCTTAAAGCTGTTTTCATCATCTTTACCAGAGAGCAGAAACTACTGTACACTGTTTACTTCAATTGTAATTAAATATTATAATTAGATACTGAAATCTCTCTTAAAATGGTGCATATTGATGTGTCAAATTACTAATTCTCACTCTGTTTTGCACATTCATCCTGTTTATTTATGCCAGTTTCCAATAAGGCTAGATGTGCTGTCAAGCTAACAATTGGTGTGTAATTCAAATTCAGTGGATAGCTTGTGGGTGTGTAATTCAAATACAGTTAATATACTGGATAGTTCAATAAAAGCAAGTTTGTAATTCCAATTAGGTTTAGCTATATTGAGAAAAAACAAAGGCAACTGGGACTGAAACACATTTAGGCAGATTCTGACTGATCAGGACATTAAAAGCAAGATATCTGGACTCAGAAATCGTTTTCAAATGCAATTTTTTTTAATGCTTTCACAATGTAGTACTGAATAATTACAAAACCATGATTCCATATGCTAATATATTCCTTCAACCACCAGTTGGGCATAGGGGCCTTTAATTAGGTCAAGCCCTTCAGAGTGCCTGATCCTGACATCAAAGGTGATAGAAACGAGTGTTACATAACAAGCTCTGTCTCAATGTACTTAGATCGAGTTCTTGTTATTGTCTTTGTGGTATCAATAAGGGGCGGTTCCTAAATGTATTTAAGACTTACCACAACAATCAGTATCAGTAATCCATTATTCATAACTAATAGTGAATACAGAAGGCAGGACTAAACACATAACTGCTGTGTCAATTGGCAAAGCAACTAAAACCAAATCACATACCGGGATATGATGATTACGAAAGATGACAACAAAGACAATTGTTAATTTTCATTAAAAAGCTTTTACATCATCCAATACGATGGTTACTTAGCAACATTTTCACAACGCTCGCCGCTATATGCATTGATTTCCTGTCAGAGTGAGTTCTGCCTAAGATATGTGGATAATGTTTTTTAATGAGACATTCATGGTAATAGTTATTGATTGCAGGAAAGTGAGTGAGAACAATGTGACTCCATAAAATGGACAGACGGTAAACACAGACCAGAGTTGATTTGCATGGCAGCACTCTTGCATTTACCAGAGTTAGACTACATTTCCATAAGTGTAAAAGATAAAGAATTTCATTTAGTCACACAAGTTGATACATTCGTTAGCTTTTTTAGCAGACTGCTAAGGTATGGCTTGAAGGTACAATGTCTGCCTTTGATTTAAACTGCCAGTAAACCGAGTCAGCAAATATTGCTGCCAAAACATTAACCGCGTTGGACGGAGCCCATTCTAGGTAGGCCTTTTTTAAACCTCCTGAGTTTCGTTTGTTCTAGCCCTGCTGTTTGAAGAACAGTCGGAGAAAACGTCAGCAATGCGTTCCACTGAAGCAGGTCTTACTAAGCTTTAGACAGAGACAGAGGGGGAAGACAGGGAAACAGATAACATTATAGAGAGGAATACATGTTAGGGAGTCAATCATGAGCAATAAGTCTTTATAATTTAATGCTGAAATCCTCCCACCCAAGACTTAACAGGGAGACCATTCTTAGAGTGTGCATTGGTGGTGGGGGATGGTGAACGAGGCCACCTCAAATTGCCATGAAGTGCGGACGAAGAGAGATGTTTAAATGGCTACAGGACAACAGGTGTGAGCAAGTCATTGGCGACCATCTGCTTTCCCTCCACAGTCTTTAGCGTAACTGAGAGGGTGTCACGTTTTTTACATTCACTCAAGAGGGACAGGCCGACATTCACAGAGCGGCTGAGCGGAGTCCCTGCTTATCTCGTCTCCCTCAGCGCTATTCAATGACTGACTGTTGGAGAGCCAAAGGGATCCCATCCTAGTGTTGTCATGGATACGGAGGCTTTGGTGGTGAGCTGGGCGGTGCAGGCTAGCGTAGTGATTGAGGCGCTCTCTCTCGCTCTCTGGGTGAAGTTAAATCTCAGATAGCGCACAGAGAAAGAGTCTGGGCCAAAAGAGGGGTGAGAGACGGACAGCTTGCTAGGAGATGATTTAGCCTTCCACACAAACCGATGAAAAACACAAACGAACACACACATACAGTCCAGCTGCCTCTCAATGCTGTCTTGCTGGGTGTCATCTAGGAGTAGTCATTATAAGCTGATAGGCGACCAACATCTACAGCTCTCAACAGTTAGCAACTGGAGTGAGATTAAAAATAAGACTTTAAGACTACAGCTAACAATGTGTAAGGCTGGCTAGACTGCTAACACCAACACACTGCATCACTGATTGAATATTCTACAAATTCAATCAACAAGGATCCGGTTATTTGGCCTCAGTTATGAGTAAACGGCCTGACGGACTTAGGACTATAATCCCCTGTCTCTACACTCTGCAATGATGAAGGCTGAAAGAGATTCTGACTCCACCATTAATAGACTGCATTAACATGTAATAGAACTATCAGATAGGTTTTCAAGATTAATGGAGGATTAAATAAACTACTAATTATTTGATCTGAAGCCATGAGGATGATGATGATTAAGGTGATAGTGGTGACAGTGTGATTTACGGTGATGGTGATGACTGTGTTATTCAAGGTGGTAGTTATGACAGTGATGTTTAAGGTGGTAGTGATGACGGTGTGTTTAAGGTGATAGTGATGACGGTGTGTTTAAGGTGATAGTGATGACGGTGTGTTTAAGGTGATAGTGATGACGGTGTGTTTAAGGTGATAGTGATGACGGTGTGTTTAAGGTGGTAGTGATGACGGTGTGTTTAAGGTGATAGTGATGACGGTGTGTTTAAGGTGATAGTGATGACGGTGTGTTTAAGGTGGTAGTGATGACAGTGTTGTTTAAGGTGGTAGTGATGACAGTGTGTTTAAGGTGGTAGTGATGACAGTGTTGTTTAGAGTAATATTGATGATGACATTGTTGTTTAAGGTGAGAGTGATGACGGTGTTGTTTAGGGTGGTAGTGATGATGGTGTGTTTAAGGTGATAGTGATGACGGTGATGTTTAAGGTGATAGTGATGACGGTGTTGTTTAAGGTGGTAGTGATGATGGTGTGTTTAAGGTGATAGTGATGACAGTGTTGTTTAAGGTGGTAGTGATGACGGTGTTGTTTAGGGTGGTAGTGATGATGGTGTGTTTAAGGTGATAGTGATGACAGTGTGTTTAAGGTGATAGTAAAGACGGCGTTGTTTAATTTGATTGTGATAGTTATTGCATTAACAAGTAACAGAACTATCAGATTTCTAGGTTTTCAAGATTAATGGAGGATTAAATAAACTGCAAATTATTTGATCTGAAGCCATGAGGATGATGGTGTTGTTTAATGTGATAGTGATGACAGTGTGTTTAAGGTGATAGTGATGATGACGATGTAGTTTAAGGTGATAGTGATGATGACGATGATGATGGTGTGTTTAAGTTGATAGTGATGATGATGATGATGATGGTGTTGTTTAAGGTGATAGTGATGATGATGGTGTGTTTAAGTTGATAGTAATGATGATGATGGTGTGTTTAAGGTGATAGTGATGATGATG
>JACXGM010028320.1:0-14105 GCA_016801145.1 Umbra pygmaea | reverse complement strand
GTGAACAGGGGCCATTCCATTCTAATGAACAACACACTGGTGAACAGGGGCCACCCCATTTGGTCAAAGCTGCTTAAGCAGGTTTAAGTCAGGACATTACCCACACCACCTTTTGAAAAGCCATTTGTGCAGATAACTGGCAGTAGAAAAATACAATTATTAACGGGTGCTGCTGCTAATTGCTTAAAAACCTCAAGTGATAAAACACTGCATATACTGTAGTCCATATTAGCATCCTGTTTGACAAATTGAACAGAACAACACTATAAAACACAATACATTATGTACAGTATGCAACATAAAAACACTATTTCACCTTGAAAATGAGGGGAAGGTTGGGTAGATATTTAGGGAAAAAAACAATTGTGTTTAATTCCCTGTTAGTTAACATGCACGCACTATCCAAGTGTTGTGCATCATTTCAGCTAATGTCCAGTAGTTCAAATATTTTGTATCCCCTAGAAATGTTCTTGTTTCTATATAACTTCATACCTTCATTCACCAAGGTGGTATTAAGATGATTATACGTAGTACCTACATGACAATGTAAATAATTATAAAACAGTCATTTCAAACAGATATATTATATTGCAATCAATCGAATGCCATGTTGGTGAATAAAAGTATCAGATTCTATATGTTTGGATGATTACAAACATTTGGATGCAAGTGTGTTTTAATGTTATGTAGACATGTACAGCTGTACCTTCATATATCAATTGTGCCAAATTGACTTTTTCTGGCAACCACATTTTCCTTTCCCTGTGCAGTTGTTAGCAGTGGTTGACTGCTTAGTTCTGTTATTCCAACGTCTCTCAAAGGCTTGACTTGATTTACTAGTCCAGCTCCTCTTAAAGCTGTGTCAGGTCACGGAGGACTAAGAACTCCACTAAACTCCTTCCTTTTACAGTGTGTTGTCAAACACAACAGAGAGCAGGGTAAATCTGTCAGAGCCCGGCGTCTGGGGGGCAGAAGTGGTCCTGTCAGTAGCCCAGCATCAGTCAGCACAGCAGATTATGTTTCTCCCTCATGTGGCTATGGTGTTATTCTAAGCCACTGGCTACCGCTGCCCCATGTGTGTTTGCTAGTCTGTGTGCTGCAATAAAAACTGACCTCCCTCTTTAGCTCAGTTATGGGCTTTCCGCCGACTCAGCACACAGATATCCTGCTGCATAGCTTGTGACAAGTTGACAAGCAAACGTAGCTTAGTCTGGCATCTCTCACTGAAGCGGGTGGGAAAACGGAGAGCAGGAGAAAAACTGCAGTATTTAGTCAGCCATAATTACACTCCAATTATATGGTCAAAACATGTCATTAAAGGCTACTTTGTTGTTGGAGCGGCCCTGCTTTGATCAGGTTGTGCTGGAATTAGGGGCCCCAGTGTGATGCATGTTTCCTGTCAGAGCAAGGATAACAGTAGGGGCCAGTGGAGCAGCCCCCCCCCCAACTGAAGGGAGCAACAGGGGCCTCGACACACACACAAACAGAGAACTAGAGGGATTATGGAATGACAAGGTTAGGATGAGGGGATCTGAGGTGAGGGGGAAAATGGACATCCTGTCCGCTGCCAGCCACAGTCCTTCATAGAGATCCAACACACGTGGTCTCGATTAAAAATCATTCCACAAACTGTTTATCTAATCCAATCACGTCATAATGTCAAATATGTATTATTTCAACATCTGTGTTCATGTTTATTTCGTGGGAGTATGTAGAGTAAGTGTTTGTCTACAAGTATTTTTATGAAGCTATTATACATGCACGCAGAACGCCCAAGCAGAAAATAAAAGCCCTGTCAAAGTCGTGCAGTGTAGAGTTGATTGCTGAGAAGTGGCTCATCCATCACTTTAACACCTAGCACAAGGTCAGGGACGCGTGCCCTGAGGCACTACACTGCAGACACATCATATATTAACACCAACTGTTTTCTACAAAGTCTAAATGACTTTGAATACCCTTTGATCTCCCAGTACAAAAACTCAAGGGTTGGCATTAACTATTAACCTTGAAAACCAGCCCAGTTCTCATAAATGACCATGTAAGGGGACAACAACAGAAACATATCACCATGCCATCTTTCAAAAGTAGGATTGTGTGCTAGTCACCACTGGTCATTTGTTAGGACCAACGACAGCAGATCAGTCTGTTCTGAGCCAATAAGTGTAGGACTCCTCCAGGGAGCTATCAGTGCTGTTCCAGTCCAGGACTGGCATGTGCTGTCTCTCGTGTCTCAAGGCCCCTCTAGGGTGTAGAGCCTGCTGGCCCGCGCTGCAGCTACCGCCATCTGCTGTCCCTCATTGGTGAGTTGGCCGGCAAGGCTGCACAGGCAGGCGGCCGAGCGTCTCTCCTCTGGTTCGGGCGCACGGCCCGGGGGATGGAGGGGATGAGGGAAGGGGGGTCCTCCCTGGTGCTTCAGAGAGCCACTCCATAACACTTTCCCCATGAGCGGCCGAGCTCTCCGGAGGGCTGCTGGAACGTCTCAGAGCCATCTGGGGAGAAGTGGAGCGTGGTGGGGAGCAGCTGGACGCTTAGAGCTGCTATTTGAGCCCTGGCAGCGCTGCTCCATCAGTTAGTCAGCAGGCGGGTAACTCAGAGAGGAAGCACAGCGCTCTGCATCACAGACCTCCACTGACAGACGGTCGTAGATAGACCCTAACTGACACACCTCCAATAACAGACCTGACTGACAGCTACTTACAGACCTTCACAGGACATCGAACAATGCCTCACAGGTAGCCTTGCTAATTTGCTAGCCATTTAGCCGATCAGAAAGTCAGTTTCAGTGAGAAAGTCAGTTTCAGTGAGAAAGTCAGTTTCAGTGAGAAAGTCAGTTTCAGTGAGAAAATCAGTTTCAGTCAGAAAGTCATTTTCAATCAGTAAGTCAGTTTCAGACAGTTGGTCAATCTTACAGAGATACTGTAAGTGATTATAAGCAGACAGTTTGCAGGAGTAGCTATCTCTGTTTCTGGCCAAGTAAACTTCTCTATCTTGTGGTCACACAGACAGGAGCTGTCCATTATTGTGTTTAAAGAGAATTGAACATTTTGTCAATGTGTTGTTAGATGCTTCCTTTTGAGGACATTAGTCTATCTGCCAGGTTCCATTCTTAGATTTCATTACAAATAGCAGTTAGCCACTTAAGCCACTGCTAGCCAATAAAGTAATCAGGCCGTATAAGCATAGTAGAGTACTCAGTAACATTATTTATTGATAACATATGGGTGTAACTTAGTGTAGTCATTATACACCAGAGTATGATTCAATGGGTATTGTTTTAATAAACAGACTTTACAGTATATACGGTAGGTTGATTCTCTCCTGACCCTTAGATATTATTGTTTACTTTATTATACTTTATTGCTATTATAACTGGATAGCTGAGCCATGGCCAATATTTTCACTCTACAACCATTTAATTCTAACTCCTGTACATGTGATAAATAATCTAAACTTGAACTTGAATTTATTATACAGTACATTGATGCCCATTGTATATCCATGCTTGAATATAATATACAGTACATTGATGCTCATTGCATGGATATACATTGATGCTCATTGTATATCCATGCTTTAATATAATATACAGTACATTGATGCTAATTTTATATCCATGCTTGAATATAATATACAGTACATTGATGCTCATTGTATATCCATGCTTGAATATAATATACAGTACACTGATGCTCATTGTATATCCATGCTTGAATATAATATACAGTACATTGATGCTCACTGTATATCCATGCTTGAATATAATATACAGTACATTGATGCTCATTGTATATCAATGCTTTGCATTTTTCAACATGGATAGATGCATAGATTCTCTTGGCTCTTAGACTAATTTCACAGTAAAATACAATTTACCATGTTGAAAAAAAGTAAAATTCTCCTTTAAGTGTTGTTGTGGGTTCATTCAGCCTCAGGAAATTATTATTTCATCTGAGATGAGAGATGTGGAGTGTGGCTCATTGAACAGTGTCCTCAAGATGTAATGGCTTTTCAAAAACAAGTGTGAGGAGGGCAGAGAGAAAGAGGCACAGGGTGAGGTCACTAGACCAGGCAACAACCTAAGAACATTTTTTAATGGAGTAAACACAGGCAACTAGTGCTGCTTTCTTAACAACTGATAAAAACTCATGTTACTGTATGAATTTGTATTAACTAATTGGAGGTCAATGCTTTTAAATAATTGGCATACCCAACTTCCAAACCAATGAATACATTTGGAAAGGATATTAGGAAAGTATAATATGTAAATACTGTATTGTCTAATGTGTGGCCATAGCTTGCTGCATCACACTGCTTGCTTGCTCCAGTCCTGGTTGGTGCCAGTAGAAAGCACTCTTCCATCTGGTTTTAAATATCAAATCCAAGTGCTCAAGGGCAGCGAATGGGACAGTGCACTCTAGAGTAGATGTTGTTTGGATGGGCGGCTTAGTGGTTAGAGCATCTTCCTAGTGTCAGAAAGATTGTCGGTGCAAATCCCTAAACCATTAAGGTAAAAGCTCTGTAAAAATGTCCCTGAGCAAAGGAGTTAACCTTAAATGCTCCTCATGCCCCCCGAATATTCCACCAAGCCTTTGTTGTAAATAAGAATGTATATTTCTAAATGAAATAACCTGGTTAAATAACTGTAAAATTAAACTAAATCAACAAATTGTTGTCCTGACTCTCCATGGACAAGAGCCAATAACATCAATGGTAGTGTGTGAACCCCATTGACCTGGCCTCTACAGTATGTCATGATTACATCATCAGCCCAAGCATCCAATTCACATATTTTTACCATCTGCTTTCTTCAGTTAAAATATGAATACATTAAAGTAATTTATGCAATTACTAATATACTGTAGGTCACGTTAGATAAAAAGGTAAGCTAAATGACTAAAATGTTAATGATTTATTGAATTGATGTCGAATGAGCAGACAAAGTGTATCATTGTGTAATGTGTTAATGTATCATTGTGAAATGTGTCAATATACTGTATCTTTGTCTAATGTATTACAAACAAAGATGGTGTGTACACATGTCACTCTAAAATGGTGGGTTCATATCATCTACTGCCAACCCCTAAACACCAATGCAAGATATAGAAATATAACAGTAACTATCCACTTCAAATGTTCAGCTATATTCTGCTGATAATTAAAGGGACAGTCTGAACTAAAATCATATTATTGAGAAAACATGTGTTTTGTTAGCTCTGGACATATTTATTGGTTCAACACATGCCTCTGGATTTAGCAAAAGCTGCATTGCTAGTGGAATCTCACATTTCTAAGTCTAGGGGTGTTACCTTAAAATAACTTTTTTGCAATATATGTTATTTTCAAATGGCGCTTGTACTTCCTATTTATAGGGTAAGTTTGCAAACGATTTCAATCGATATCAGCAGGCATTATTTCCTGCTCTAAGGGGAATGTAGCATTTATTATCTTGTATTCTCAGATGGCTGAAGTTACTGCAATGTTTTTCTATGCTCCAAACTGGGTGATTGATGCAGTAAAGATATCAATAAGATAAAAAGATATGGCCCTCAGGCTCAAAATACAGTATATATATATTAACTAAATGTAGCCGCATGTCTACAATTCTAAACTTCAAGAAAATAATTGTATCTACAGACAACAATATGGACCCTAGTTCCTGTATACTTGAAGCTCCAAAAATTTCCCACATTCAATTCTTAGGAGTATTTTAGGCGGGATCGAAAGCAGGTAGATACATTGGCCCTCATTTATGAAATGTGCGTACGACCTAAAACAGGCGTACGACGGGCGCACGCCGATTCCTACACAAGGCAAGGGATTTATCAATTTGAACGCGATCGTAGGCTACGATCAAATCTCACGTCTGGTCTGACTTTGTTTACGCAAATTCTCTAGTGTGACTAGCGGTGTTCATATAACCACCCGGTTCAGTGAATTGTTGAACCAGCAATCATTGATGAATGTGTCTGCATCGCAACTACCCCATATTGCAAATTACATTTCAGAATTATGAATTAATTATATACAGCACATTGCTATTAATTGGTTTATTTTTTCCCTTTCACTTCGGGGTAGCCTAGAACATGAGGGCAGAAATTAGGCAAACAACAACTTTAATCAAATAATATATATATATATATTTTTTTTTTAACGAGCGCTTTGGCGGTCCTGTAGTCGAAGCAATGGCAGATCGGGAGGACCTTAATGCACGCTCATTGGGACCTTTTCAGCGAGAGATCAGGGACAGGTCTGGTATATCACAGCCAACAATAGTCAAAGTATGCCAGCAGTTTTGGCGGCTATGAAGTCCCTTTCTGGTATATTCAAACTATGAATAAAAGACAATTTTATGAGATTGCTGGGTTTCCAGTTGGGGCGAATTGGGCGATTGATTGTACTGCGTCTGTAGCCACCGTCCATGAATGATTACACATTTATCAATCAGAAAAACTTAAATTCAATCAACATTCAGATCAAATGTGATGCCAGGATGTTTGTTCTGAATATGGTAGCCCGGTGGCAGGGTGGGATGCGTGTCTCTTTATTTTTCTAAACTGCAGCATTGGAACAGAGGGCACACTGCATGGCTGGAGTCATCTCCTCTGTGAGTTATGCCCTTGTACAATTATTATAATAGTTCTACATAGTTCTTTGGTGAAACGGTTGAATGTGATTCCTCTTGGTGAAAAAGTTTATGCCCTGACTGAGTACCTAACACCGCTTGCAAATCCTGAAACAAGCAGGAACGCAGGTTCAACAGTGCGCACACACGCACACAAACCACCGAGTGATGTATAGGTTTGCTCAAGGGCAGGTGGCTCAGATCTACACTGGTTTCTACGCACGTTTAATAAATGAGGGCCATTATCTCCAGTTTTGCTAATTGAATTCTGCTCCCAATGCATATTACTTCCTTGTAGAAACTATGCTAATTTAATTGACACTATTGGCTTTGCAATGTATCTTTAGTTGGCTTAAAAAAACAGGATCAAATGGATAAAGTTTGTAGAGAGCCTAGGCAAACATGCAAAAAAAGTTGAAGCGACGACTCAAGTGTTCAGCATCCATTTCCCTCCCAAAAGTGTATAACATTTCCTTTAGATGTTTAGACCTACATCTAACTACTTCAGCAACAGGATCTGCCAGTTAATAGAGCCTGGTTGTACGTATATGTAAGTAGTTTGTGCTAATCTCAAACAGTGTTGCAACAATGAATCAATGAAATCGACAAAAATCGATTATTAAAATTGTTGGCAACAAATTTCATTATCGATTCGATGAGTCTATGTTTTTGCACATTGCGTCGTGGAGTTGGCTACGTCACTTAAGAAAAATAAACATTTGAAACATTTCAGGCAGAGAATCCTACCCGACCGAAATCTTCGATATTATGGCCACACTTCACATTAAATTCAACAAAAAAGTGTTACCTGTAACTCTGTAAAACAGAAATGTCATGGCCCAAATCACTTGAAAAGAAAACATTTTGGAGCCATGGATGAATGGAACTCAACAGCAGGGTAAGTTGGTAGTAAATAGCATGCATTGTGTTTTGAAGTCAGAAATCATCTGTCCCACAGAAGATAGTCATGCTCATTTTTCTAATAGCTGGTGTTTGCTCGTGTACAAGCTTAAAATGAATACAAATTTACTTAAAATTTGCATTATAAGTGTATTTAAATAGCTGGCTAACGTCTGTGGTAGAACAGATATGGTATAGCTAACATTAAGGCCGATCTATACTTCTTCGTTAAGGTTACGGCGTGGCATACGTCATAGCCTACGCCTTCATGAGCATTTATACTTCTCCGTCTGTGTCTGCGTTGCACGTTGATGCCGGAAATGCAATGCAATAAACCCGACCAATCACAGATCTTGGGGCTGCGTCTCCATGGTGCGTAGTTAAATTTTTGGAGAGATGCACGTCAACTACGGCGAAGGGTACAGCACAGGCAGCCAGTATAGCGCAGGCAGCCAGCTATGGCGTAACACTGACACAGAAGTATAAATTGGGCTTTAGTCTAGCAGCTTAATTAAAACTACCCGGTAGAGCTAATCACTTTTAACAATCATGGCAATTTAACAATGAATCTACTTCAAAGTGTTAATTTCCTGATATAAGGTTAGCGTGAGATGCTGCACTGTATGTAAGGAGTGAACTACGACAAATTTCATTGTAAATCTCATATTTAAAAAAATTATAATTGAAAGGTACAATATGTAATATCAATCAAAACAATAACAAAATACATACTTTGAATTGAAAGAAAACATCACTATACATATATTATATATATTTCTTAGTTGTGTACTTACATTATCCTAAATGTTTCCACCAACTTTCAAATCCAGATAAATTTGTAATTTAAATGTGCAATATGTAATTTTTGGCCACCAGGGGGCTCTCAATCAAAACAATAGCAAAAGATGTACTTGGATGACGTCGGGAGGTTGCGTGGGATCATGGGTTTTGTTATCGTCGTCGATGACAACCTTCCAATCTAGCATCTCCGGCAGAAAAAAATGTTCACTGACAAAGTAATATATTGTTAAAAAATTATAACTTTATTCACATTATGTTTGGCGGCTCCCTGGATCTTATAACAACTAGAGCAGTCACAGGTTATATGACGCCATTTACGGGCGACAAAATGAAACATCCCGTGTCTTCGAATTATATTACAAATTTCTCTGGATTTGAAAGTTAGTGGAAACATTTAGGATAATGTAATTACACAACTAAGAAATATATATAATATATGTATAGTGATGTTTGCTTTTAATGCAAAGTGTGTATTTTGTTATTGTTTTGATTGATAGTACATATTGTACCTTTAATTTGAAGACACGGGAAATTTCTTTTTGTCGCCCGTCAATGACGTCATATAATATAGTTGTTCTAAGTTCCAGGGAGCCGCCAAACATAACGTGAATAACGTTATAATATTTTTAACAATACATTACTTTGTCAGTGAACATTTTTTCTGCCGGAGACGCTAGATTGGAAGGATGTCAATGACAACGATAACAAAACCCATGATCCCACGCATCTTCCCGACGTCATCCAAGTACATCTTTTGCTATTGTTTTGATTGAGAGCCCCCTGGTGGCCAAAAATTACATATTGCACGTTGAAGTGTCTTGTCTAGGTTACTGGTCTTTACCAGGTTTTTTGTGCTCTTTACTAAAACAATTAGCTTATCTTTTGCACATGTTGTATAGCATACAGTATTTAGGTCTGTTATTTGTGTAGAAATTGTCAATTTGGAATATTTTTTTAATTAAAATAATTCTTTTTGGTCTTTTTTTAGCAAATTCATTGATTAATCAAATAAATAATCTACAGAATAATCGATTATCAAAATAGTATTTACTTGCAGCCCTAACCTCAAAGCACTTCAGTACATTCCTTTCTTTTGTGCGTCTCTTTTTTGCATGTCTGGCCACAGTAACATGCAATGTTCGTTAGAACAGCTCTGATCATGGAAAAAGTCTACTTATCCTCTTTTTGACAGTTGCTATGTGTGATTGTTTATGTTTGATATGAAAATAATTATAATATTATAAATTCTTACTACCATAAGATAATCTTTCAAGTTTAGTGGCTTTTAAATCATGCCCCCTTAAGACATGATCACTTAGCAACAGATCCTGTGGCTAGGAATAACAGTGTTCCAGATGCTATTATGGCATTATGTGTAAGACATTACCTAATGTGTATGATATTATTATGTGTAAGAGATTACTTCATTTCAAGGTGCTATTTTAGTTTTCACTTTAAGAAAAAAAATATTTGGACAAAGCTAATAATGCTAACTGCATATTGGAAAAAAAGTAAAAGCTTTGTGAAATGTTGATACCATGGGTCTTCAGACACAACACAAGGCAATTTTACCTAAATATGCTTTTAGGTCAAACTAACCCTTAAGTAGTTTGGAGAGTGTAAAGGTGGCTAGGTAGAGTTATTATTTCCTTTTATATACTGTACTTTTTCTAGTTACTTGCAATAAAAATACATCCCTTAAGAAGAAGCTTCAATTATTACTGTTAATACTACTTCGTCTAAAAGCTTTTTTTCCCTTGAAGTGAGAAACACACCAATACCCACGCCCACTCACAGACCCACTGTGAGCCAAACCTTCCTGCACGTCCACATTCTAACTGGAAACAATTCCGAAGAACAGGGTTGTCTTAGCAACTGGCTGCTAGAGATTGCAGCACAGGAGGTTTCAAACAGGCAGCACTCTAAAGTCTGGATTTTACTCTGTATCCCATGAGCACTCTCTCCCCTACACTCCCGCTCACATATGAAGCTATGGGAAGAAATCACCCTCTGCCTGCTCCCTCCTTGTCAGAGGAGAACATTAATTAAAGTGTTAAAGGTAAAAGAAAGTATTGACTTCTTTTCCTCTCTAAGCCCCCCGTCCCCAGTCCCCTGAGGTGATGCAGGCTTCTTCTCACTCAGGCCCAGGAGCTAACTGGAGAGAAAAAGCCCCACTAAGACCAATTAAGGCTGTTCACTAGGAGACTGAAAGCAAGACAAATGGAGGCAGAAGGCCCGATTACAAGAAACCTTTGTACAGATGTAAAGCAATTAGAGTTGTCTGTGGGGGCCAGACAGCACGGTACCTGTGAGTCATAGATCCTACAGCCACACCGTCTCAGCCCGGTACAATAACTCTTTGCTGTGTTTCTTTCTGTTTAGTGCCCCAGACCAGCCTGAATCAGGTAGCTTGTGTATTAGTGTCATATATCAGCCGATGGGCCAAGGTATTGGTTTCACTTGTCCGACTGCGTGACGAAGAGGCAGCGTTGGACAAACAGGCTGGCACTATAGCCTCCTTCATTGTTCCTCAATGGGGGAAAGTTGGGACAGTATTATTGCTGGCTTTAGCCTGGGGCCTTGTTTTGGGAAGGATGCATATACATAAACTACTGTATACCGCAAAACGTGTGTCTACTTTATAAATAATGTCATTTGATTAATTTAATTAATTAATTATGATTATTTTTGTTTGGAGGAGCTAACGGCCACTTCAGAGTATGCATACTGTATAATAATGTTCTAATATAAATTTATTTAATGTATTTCAACTAAGAAACAATGAAAATTAAATAGGAAAAAAAGTACCGGTATTAATTTTCTGCAATTCCTTTTGTTCTAAAACTCCCACACACCTTTAAACTATTTGCATTGGTGCTGATAACTAATCTCAGTTTTATAATAATATTTAACACATTTTGTCAGGAGGCTAAGTGAAAATGTTGAGGCTGTAATGTCCTGCAATTAAACAGTTTCTGTCACTGGAATTTCAGGCTTATTAGCAACATTTGTAAAATGTCCAGCAAAATATTGAAAGACCTATAATGTAACTGTTGGGTATGCATATCTCTTTCATGATTATTCAATGCTTTACATGCATGACCAAGCAGCAGTAAAGACTTGTATGTGGAGCTACTGCTATATGAACTATTACTTTACCAGACACGCTGTTCCAAACAAGCCCACCAAAGTGAGCCAACCATCAAGGGAAAAGGTGTGCTCACTAGCTGTGGAGGGTAACTAATTGAATCCTAATGGGAATTTATGTTCAATGGTCCCATCTACAATTAACTAAGCAAAAATTCTCCTTGCGACCCGAGATTATAAAATAATTTTGACAAATAGCGGCCAAGCCTGTAATGACCTTTTTCCCCGTTCTTCAACACTGCTAGCTTTAGCTTCAGTGTCTCATTATTTATTGGTGGTTTTAAAAAGCAGGTAGAGGAGAATGAATGCCTGGCTGTCATTGTGTGTAATGGGGCTAATAATGGTGTTCTACGTAGAGTGTAATGATGTACCCCCTCTCCACACAAAAGCCATCTCTTCTGAGCTACATGGTGCAGGCGGCGCATGCTCACAACAGACTGGAGGTTAGGGATATAAAAGCACTGTGTCTTTCTCACTCTGTCAGTGGGCTGTGCACCCTATAAACTAGAGAGAGTAAGCACAGTAAAGAAACACTATACTGTCTAACTACAGGAACTGGTTAGCCTAACAGTTACTGTCTCACTCTTATATTGTTGTAATTCTTGTTTTTAAGCCCACTGCATAGAATCGCCGTACCATGTCAAAAAGAATTTCTCTGTATTGGATGATGTATGTTATTCGATGCACATGATAAATAAACTTGACTTGACTTGACTTGATCTCTACCTAAACACACTAGTACAAATAACATAATAATAATGATTGACAAACATTATTTACTTTCTTGGTAAACTTTTTATGACAAATGCATAATTAAATCAACCTTACATTTTTCTTAGTTAAAATGTGGAATATGACTCAAAGACACATAAATAGTTCTGAGAAAAAGACTTGGCCCAAATCACAGGGCAAATATTGTAACAAAAAATGATCTAGACGATCATAAAATATATGTGGTTGATACTGCCAGTCTAGTAAATCAGCTCAGTTCAATTGCTTCGACTTGAAAGATGCTAGAAGCCATTTGACTTCACAGTTAGGGCTTGACGAAGTCCCAGGACACCGCTGGTTAAAGACTTGAGCAGATGGCTGAATACTTGGCAGAGGAAAAGAGCTGCTCTAAATATTTTTGGCAGAACTACAGGCATATGGCAAAGGTTCATGTCAAATGCTTCATTTCACAAGACCATCCATCCAGCCTAAGGAAAGAAAAATAAATAAGGAAGAAGAAAAAACATGAATAAAAAAGTGTGGGTGTGTGGGGGGGGCATGTTTAAAGGACTACCAGACATGACACAATCTGGCATTTTGTCAAACTGTGTATTTATCTAATTAAACCTGACCCAGTCCATCCAGCATTACTCTATATTATCATATAATCTACTTGTACTGAGCAATGTGCCAATCAGTGCTTTTTAATTTGTAAGATGTCTTGATTACATTTTTTACTCAGAGTGCCAATGAATATCCCAAGACGCGATAGGCCTGTCCTGTAAAATTCATGATTATTATGTGAACATATTTAGGAACAATTTAAATACAAAGATACTGTTCAACATTGCAGAATAAATATACAGTACCTAGTACAATGGGAAAAACTTCACCAGGCTGGGTATCCAGAGGTCTGCTTCATCCCTGGAAAATTGAGATCATGGATCTGTGGATATTAGCTATGTACTCGTTCACCTGAAATAAGGCTGTAAGTAATAATATCATACTTGTTATGACACATGATCTAATGTTGTCATCTGCCTTCCTGCAACTAGACCCATGGCATCCTGCCATGTGAAGAAGTGACATTCCTGGTCTGCCATCTCTCATGTCTATCCATGTCGCAGTTCCAAGAACTGAGCGTCACGCACATACACAGTCACATTTCAAAACATCAATTTGGTTTTGGTCATTGCTTGGACTACACATTCTTAGCTGTTTTGTCTGATTGTGTTTGATAATTATTTTTGTTTTATACAGTATATGTTTTATACAGTATACTTGTGAGCACTGGGCATAATTTCTGCAGAATGAGAAAACACATTTTGATTTGGTAACATACAGACAGTGCAGCTATATTTATGCTCAAATTTTTACGGATTACATTGAAGAAAATATATTTTCTGTGTGTCTCAGTTACACTATCGGGGCTCAGAAATACTGTGACTTGCTAAAGCAGGCAAAGAGCTAGGAAAACACAACTTTGTCATAATTAATCAAATATAATAGCTGTCAAACCCAGTGAACTATATAGCTAGAAAACTAACATTAGTTTGCATTGCTAACGACATTAGTTATCTCAATTTAGGTAGGCTCAGGGTTCAACATTAACGATGGCCCGATGGCCCGGGGCCAGTAAGAACTAACGTCGGGCCAGTAAACAAAGACAGTGCACAATTTTGCCATTTAAATTAATAGTCTTGTATTAAAACGTTTGTCCGTGAAATTTGGCCCTCCCCTGCTTTATTTTCGCTTATCTCAAGTTAAAATCTATGTCTGTCATATGCGGTTCTTTCTCCCTCCTCGGTTTGGCAATACCGGTGTCGTCTTTTTGACCAATAATATTTGAATGCTTGTCTGTTTTAACCAATCAAAATGTTGTATGCATAGTGCAGGACCCAAACGAATGTGATCCTTTAATCGA
>JACXGM010028319.1:0-14215 GCA_016801145.1 Umbra pygmaea | reverse complement strand
TATAGTAATGTTTACTGGTATTCTAGTCCCATATTAAATATAGTAATGTTTACTGGTATTCTAGTCCCACATTAAATATAGTAATGTTTACTGGTATTCTAGTTCCACATTAAATATAGTAATGTTTACTGGTATTCTCGTCCCACATTAAATATAGTAATGTTTACTGGTATTCTAGTTCCACATTAAATATAGTAATGTTTACTGGTATTCTAGTCCCACATTAAATATAGTAATGTTTACTGGTATTCTAGTCCCATATTAAATATAGTAATGTTTACTGGTATTCTAGTCCCATATTAAATATAGTAAAGTTTACTGGTATTCTAGTCCCATACTAAATATAGTAATGTTTACTGGTATTCTAGTTCCACATTAAATATAGTAATGTTAACGGATAGTCTACATTACTATAGTAATGTTTACTGGTATTCTAGTCCCATATTAAATATAGTAATGTTTACTGGTATTCTAGTCCCATATTAAATATAGTAAAGTTTACTGGTATTCTAGTCCCATATTAAATATAGTAATGTTTACTGATAGTCTAGTCCCATACTAAATATAGTAATGTTTACTCATAATCTAGTCCCATGTTAAATATAGTAATGTTTATTGGTATTCTAGTCCCATACTAAATATAGTAATGTCTAATGGTATTCTAGTCCCAATTTGGTTTGTTTCACCTTCCCAGCTCCAGTTCTAGTCACGCTTGGCAAGATATGGGGATAGCGAGAACAAATGAATCCAGGAAACATTGCAGGGTCTGTCCAGAATGAGAACTGATAAGGCTATTCCCAACAGACCCCTGGTTACGTACGTTACAGCCTCATGGCAGGAAATTACCAAAAAGGTTGCTAAGGAAGCCTAGTTATGTAAGCACTAAAGCAATTTCCTGCAACCCTGATCTTGCATCCACAAGATTATACAATTACCCACTAAGCAATACGTTGCTTTAATAATAGAAGTAAAAACACGCTTAATGTTACATATGAAGAAAAAAAATCAAGATTACTGTTTGCATATTTACTTTTTATTAAAGTATTGAGAGAATGACTACAAATACAGTGATAAGTGAAGCTGGACATTCATACATTTTTACTGGGTTCCTTGCTCAACAATAGCAATTTAAATACTGTCCTCTACCAGATAAATTGTACATTTACAAAATCAAAGCAAACAAAACACATAATTCAGAAGCAAAGAAACCTGCAGGATCAAAGACTCTTTCCAAACATCTTCTGCTATATGAATCTTTGAAAGTGTTCACGTTTTAGGGGTGAAACTCATTACAATTGATTTTTTTACTTTCATGGAATATACTAACAGTTCTTGTAAAAAATGGGTTGAGGCAGCGCACACCAGAAAGAATGGTCAGACGTGGGTAACATCAGGAGCTTTCCTTCTGTCTTCTACACACATCTTTTTGGTTAACACTGTTAGAAGGTGGCCCTGGGCACCGTTTAGAATCTAAGGCTTGATAACCCCGACCCTGAGAAATGGTAAGGCCAACAACGAAATTCTGAAGAAAACAAAACATATCCATTACCTCACAAACCCAGATTATATTTAAATTACATTTCATATCAGATCGTACAAACATCTGACTAGAAATTATGCCTAGAGTGTTGATGGCTTAAGAAGAGATGACAATATTAAATATAAATATAAATAAAAAACATTAGGACAAACTATTCCAACTTCTGCCAAGCACAAACATGTAGGAGTTTCCACTACACTGGACCAGAGTTCAGAGGTCAATAACATCCATCCATTCATTCTACCACAGGCTGGGCTAGCAGTTCGTGCCATCGCCATGCTGGAGAGTCTTAATGTGAATGTGAGAAAAGCGTATTGAAGTTGGACGTAGGGTTGGGTTAACCCCCCGGTGCCAGGTGTCAGAGGGACATCGGTCCTAGCCCACCACAGAGTCTGGGTTAAGGGATAGGACGTCAAGCAGCACTCACCCCACCCCCTCGGAGGAGATCGGGTGGTGCACCTCTGGTCAAGACCAGCACGGGAGGCGCTTCGTGAAGCAGCAGAGTGACCCCGCTGTCTAGCAGGCTGTCCCATCCGTAGGAGCTCACTTCATCATCGTGCCTGGTGTACGGCCACGCCGCGGCCCACACCAGACAGGAAAGAAGGACAGACCTAGGATGGAGGACAGGACAGCCTTCTAAACCAGCAGGGTTTAACCTCAGCAGCCCGACTGGGTGATGTCACCTCCTGAACTCTTGGTCACCTCCATGGTGGTGAAGATCTGAAGGAGAAGAGAGTCTTATTGACCAGGAACCACTCACAATGTTCACGACTGACAGCAATAAACATCACGCTAGTAGACAACGTGATCAACACTTAAATGGTGCATCAGAAGTAAATACAACTACAAAATGGTGACAATAAATATCTACCTATACCCACATCTACCATCAATACTGGAGAAAACAAGGTAAGGGCAAAGTTGATCAATTTCCTGGAGTGAGAAATCACCTGTCGCTGGTCTGGGATTAGTCTTACCTCAGCACACGTGGGGTGGATTCCAATAGTGTCGTCCAGCTGCTCTTTGGTCAGGCCACATTTCATGGCCGCCCCATAACCCTGAGTCACCTCACCAGCGTTGGGCCCCAGGTAGTGAAACCCAACCACACGATCCTGCAGGGCACAAGAACAGTTTACCGACCACAGACTACTGTTCTTATGACAAAGGCCTCTCCGTTTCAGCATGAAAACATCTGAACTATAGTGGTAAACAATTTGAAATTAAAACCAAATCAAGTTTTATCAATAATTTGACATGGTAAAAAGAAAAACTACATAGGACCACAGGTAGATAGGCCAGTTAGGGGGTTGATGTTAAATTGTCTAGCGTGTTGAGTTATGGGGTCAGCGTTCTTACATTGTCTAGCTTGTTGCAGATGATCTTGGCATAGCATCTGTTGTTGTCCCTATTGGGGATGGTGAACTCCAATGGCCAGAAGAGACTATGGTACACCTACAGGGTTCAGAGCGACAGGACATACACATTACATAGAGGGCAAATGAACCCTGTATTGACCACTGTAACAGTAGTACCAGGAGGTGATTTGTGTTGTTAGTACCTCTAGGTTCTCTTGGCCGTAGAGCTCCACAGCCTTATCTTCAGACAGCCCACAGGCTCCGTACTCTAGAGGTGTGAACACGGTGGTGGGGACGTTCACGTAGTCACACTAGACAATTCAACCAGCAGTTAATAAACGTGACCAACTCCAATCGATTCAGGAACCACACTGAAATAAGAAATCCAATTCTCTTCTCCAAGGTTGGACATTTCAGATACCTTGAGGGAGGATCCAGCGTACAGCCGCCGTGCCAGCAGCTTGCCTGCCTGGATGGCCACCGGCGTCAGCTCCCACTTTCCTTCCAGGATGTCTCCGATAGCGTAGACGTGAGGGATGTTGGTCTGCTCCTCATCGGTCACTGGGATCTTACCGTTTCTGAGAGAAGTGAGAAAAGATTGTAAATTCAGCAGAAGAAAATGCCCCTGTAACCAATAACACACTAGTTGTTTTAGGGCACTAAGCTTATATCTGGTCTAGTGAGTAGAAAAGTAAACATTGATAGAACAACATTTAACTACAACAACTGATTACAGTGAAAAATACTACTCTTCCCATGAAGGCATCCTATGGGCTACTGCCTAAAACTATTTGAGCATAACTGTGGCCATATCCATGTCTTACCAACAAAATCAATTAAGAAAATCGTTTTAACTTAGAGGGTTAAAAGTGTAAGTGGTAACAGTCTATACTATTAATAAAGGGTAAGTGGCAACAGTCTATACTATTAATAAAGGGTAAGTGGTAACAGTCTATACTATTAATAAAGGATTGATTCAAATCTGGCTCCCAACTGTCAATGACAATTTTCTCAACACCAACGTTCAAGATTCCACCCTGGAATGGCACACCTGATTCTATTAATCAAATTCCTGCTGACGAGTTGAATCAGCTGTGCTAGTTTAGACTAAAATGGAAAGTGAAACCTCTGGGGCCCTTGGTTATAGGAAAACAGAACCTTCTTTGCAAAATAAAATGTGTAGCTATGCGATATCATAGAGAATTGCCTCGTAGGCCTACCCTGGAAATCCAGAGAGAAATTTGAATTTTCCTCAGCAAGTCACTCTGGCACTGAGTAATGCTGCTCATTAACTATGCCCTTGTAGCCGAGCTGCACCAATCACATCGGTGTATCTGATATAGGAAGGCCAGAGACGAGCTAAACAGTGACGACAGTGCAGCTACGTCGAAGTCTTTAGTAAACATTGCAAGATGGCTACGGATTAACCCCAATTGTTTGAAACAGCTTTGGCCATAAATGAGTTAGACTTGGCTTTTTACCTAAAAGAAGAACAGAAGACCGCGCTCAAATCGTTCCTTTGCTACAAGGGTGTTTTTGCTGTTTTGCTGACCGGATAAGGTAAGAGTTTAATCTACCAGTTTGCTCGGCTGGTAGCTAAGCGTACGGGGCGTTTTGTTGTGATTGGTCGCAGTGTTATCCAATTGCGTGCAGTGAGATTTTCAAATGCATGCTCGGTGCCGCCCCTCAAGTTGGAAAATTTTCATTACTTGATGCCAGACCCTTAATCTTTTGGATTTGGGTCTGGAATTTCTCAGGCAATCGTTAGCCATGTTTATTTGCAAATCCAAGCATGTGCAACACAACACTGTCCCTTTAATCATGAAAACATTATCTTTTTCAACAGATTTGCATTTCAAGACACCTTGAACTGTTGTAGACCTAGGCTTTGTGCTTGTAACGTTGTAGACCTAGGCTTTGTGCTTGTAACGTTGTAGTACTAGGCTTTGGAACGTTGTAGTCCTAGGCTTTGTGCTTGCAACAATGTAGTGCTAGGCTTTGTGCTTGCAATGTTGTAGCCCTAGGCTTTGTAACGTTGTAGACCTAAGCTTTGCTTGGTGTTGTTGTAGGGAACAGGACTTCCCCTGAGGACATCTCCAGAGACTCCCACATGACTAATTATAGATCTCCATTTAACCACATAAGAGTTTAAGAGCCACATCAGCTGCACGCGTACACACAAACATTGATCCACAGTTTTTAATCAACAAGTGTGAAAGGTCTCAAATGTGTGTAACAAGACACTGACGAGAGAAATTACTGACAGCCAACCGTACACCGAGCCCACCGTACACCCAGCCCTAAACAGCACAAAATTCTAGGTTTAGGAATACCTAGAAAACCATGGAAAGGCAATAAATACTTTAATGCACACAGATGTGGTCAATAATTCCAAAAATAAAAAATAAATTAAATGTAGAAAAACAATTCCATTTCATGGCAAAGCAGAGGTGCTTATGTGGAAAAAATAGGTATGGTAACATTGGATGCACAGTAAGTAAAGCCTGCAAAATGAAACATGTAGGCGCGCTTTTATCTTTTTCCATGCCACTTAATAAAGGCTTTTCATTGTGTTACAGGAGAGTGCCTCAGATCTTTTTGAAGGTACACTTCACATCAACTTCATTTTTTGCAGGTCACAGAAAATACTATATGGTGACAATATTTGTATTTATTTGATATATTTCCTATGCTTTGACAGAGAGACGGCGATGGTGACAGGAGTTTGTCTGCTTGAATAGTCGTGGACCACAAATGAACACATGGTGGACTGGTTTGATTCATCACACGGGAGTATTATTTATTTATTTTTCTTCTCCTTATTGTTTTACCAGAAAACTGATCGAAAAAGGCCTGTTAGTGCAGGAGTTGGTGTAGCGGTTTAAGTGTCTGAGTCTGGAGCACGTTTTCCCCCTGGCAATGTGGGGGGGCTTTCTTTGTCCACCCCTACCCATCTCCCTGGCCTCTACTTTCAACTGTCCAATTAATTAAAAAAAAAAAAAGGCCCATTTAACCATTAAGGGAAATTGTCCATTTGTCACATCCCCAGATCCCAGACATTATATTTGAATATTGTTCTCTTCACAAACCTGTTGAATAATGCAAGAGTTACTGACAGCAATTAATGAATAATTCATGAGTCAAAGTCTAGACAGGGCAGGCGACCACAGGTTAGGATACAGAATGCATGTGTCATTGCACCACTGTTCCAACTTTTTATATTAATTCATTCATTTAAATACACAAAAAGGTGTATATGCAAAACAGGCACATTTAAATTTATTTCAAGGCATACTATTGACAGAATGCACAATAGATATCCCAAACAATATCCCTCAACTCAAAATTTGTTCAAGACGGTAAAACCGTTTTCTATAATTGTGTCAATCTGGATTTACTTTAGAATCACTAAAGCTTACACTGAAATGCAGGAAGTCTCCTGATAGCCATCACTCAGCCTCACGTTGAATTCAGTTAAAGTCAGTCAAACAACCACACCTGGCTGGCCCATTTATAACCTAATAATTACAGGAATATGTTCAAAACACTCCAGTTCAATTTTTTCATTACAACCCTCTGATCTGGGATCAGGTCAGTGCAAGCAGGGCCGGTTCACCTGATTTTACTTTTTAAAATAAAATAATAGCACTCGTACTTTTTTACAATAATCATAATAATATTAATAATTATTAATAACAATAATCAATGTTAATTCATTGCATAGATAGTTAGTGGGTCTATGTTCATGTGTTGCTAAAATTAGTCTATTGTTGGATAAAACAGACACTGACAATATATTCAATCAAATTCTGTGTACAACACACTTGTTACTGTTTATAATGAAAAGTTGCAAATGAAAACACAAGTTTTTTTTTTTTTAATCACACTCATATTGTTTCTTTACATTACAATTGCATTTGGTTATAATTCACTAGCATTGTAAAGAATTCACAATGATTATTGCAATGAATTCAAGTGCTATTAATCTGAAATTACCTAGAGTTCCTGCTGCCGGCATAATAGTGATGCTAGGTGAACAGTGTTTGCCCCCTAATAGAACCGGCCCTGGGTGCAATTACTGATAAGGAAGAACAAAAACCCAGCAGGCTGCGGCCCTGGTAGGGTAAGAGGTAAGAGAATATCACTGCACTAGACCCTGAATCACGTTTATATTACTGTAAGGCCCACCCCAAAAAGATAGTTAATAAAATAGTTAATTCCCTGTTTAGCAGATGCACTTCACAGACTTTTTGCCAAAATTAATGACTCTGCACCCAGTAGTGAGGGGACAACCGACTCGTTTACGAGAGTCGGTTCAACCGGAGGGTTGTTGGTTGGTGTACCGAGTAAATAGATTCGGTCAGCGGTTCGCGTGCCCGCGGGGGGAGGGGACGCCCGTTTGATTAGCTACATTAGACTCATGCACTACCCTCGGTTACGATCAGTAGCCTGGTGTAGTCTGGTCTCCTTGTGACAGCCTCTACCATGCAGCCTGCAACATTAACTTAACATAACTATCAAGATAACATGACGTGTATTTGTATGGTATGTATTTCCCCATCGATAATGTGGGTGTCTTGGTCCTCTACAAGTTGGGTTACTAACCAAGCCTTGATTCTAGTTCATAAATGATTGTGTTCATGACAATTCCGCTTGATTACATTAGACTCGAGTGGTTGCACGGTTACTTTTGGTCTTGTTCAGTAGCCTGGTGCGAATCGGTGCGCAGTCTATGAAATTCCGCTTGATTACATTAGACTCGAGCGGTTGCACGGTTACTTTTGGTCTTGTTCAGTAGCCTGGTGCGAATCGGTGCGCAGTCTATGAAATTCCGCTTGATTACATTAGACTCGAGCGGTTGCACGGTTACTTTTGGTCTTGTTCAGTAGCCTGGTGCGAATCGGTGCGCAGTCTAGGAAATTCCGCTTGATTACATTAGACTCGAGCGGTTGCACGGTTACTTTCGTTCTCGTTCAGTAGCCTGGTGCGATCTCCTCCTGACAGCCTACATTCTGATCACAGTTTGCAGAATACTTGCATCTATTGCACAACTAAACACATTAAGGTATCCGATAACGTACACAGTTCATCAATAGCTACTTAATGATGTTATGTTCCAAATATGTAAGTTCTCATGATATAAATACTCCCTCACCTAGCCTAATGGGAGTTAGCCTACCTAACGTGCCGTTAATTCTCATTTGCAAGAGTTTGTCAACTTCTCAACTCGTTCTAGTGCAGGACCGGAACGTAAGCGCTGCCGGCAGGAATGAGGTAAAAAACAGGAGTCAGTTCATTGACGTATAGCACTCCATACTCCCGGTTCAGTGACATGAGTCGAGTTAATTAACCGACTCTTCGGTCAGTTCGTCAGCACCCAGACATGCTTTCAAAACATTATCCCAGTACTGACCCAAATGGTTAATGACAAGGTCATGAAATAAGGTTGCCATAGTATTGTTTACAGGCACAATTACTTGATTAAATTTTCTCACTCAACTAAATAATCTGATGGACCGTACACATCTACACATCTACACATCTACACATCTACTGTTGTTTCCATGTTACAAGACGACAAAGACTTTCTGGCTACAAAAGAAGAAAAAAATGCCTATAGGCACGCACGTGCACACACACGTGCACACAAGCAGAGTGGTAGCAATAATGCTGAATCACCATGACTGCTGAATGTCTTAAAGGTACACACACACACACACACACACACACACACCTACCTACACACACACCTACCTACACACACACCTACCTACACCTACACACACGGAAAACAAAGAAGAACACATACTTAGGGTTGACTTTGACCCCAGCTTGATCCAGGCCAATTCTTCCTGTACACGCGTCGCGCCCCACGGCTATCAGCACCTGAGGAGGGTTAAAGAGACCTTTCTGAAGCTGTAGCATCGTCAATCAGAGCAACATCATCCCACTCGTAGGAATCAAATGTCACAGCAGACAGCTACATTTAGTTATAACTACAGTGATAACTAGGTAGTAATAACTACATGACTACAGTGATAACTAGGTAGTAATAACTACATGACTACATTGATAACTAGGTAGTAATAACTACATGACTACAGTGATAACTAGGTAGTAATAACTACATGACTACAGTGATAACTAGGTAGTAATAACTACATGACTACAGTGATAACTAGGTAGTAATAACTACATGACTACAGTGATAACTACATTAGGTTTAATTTGTAAGTGGTACATTATACCATCAGGAAGACTAAACAAGGCTACTGGGGACATGGACGCCTACGTACTGTGTTGTACTCCCCCTCGATGGTCTCGTCGCTCTCCGTGCTCTTGGCGGTCACCTTGAGCCTTCCTGGAGCGCCGGCCTCCAGCTGCTCTACCTGAATCATACAGTCCAGTTAGCAAACAAGCCAGAGATGGTGTGGTATAACGCTAATATACCACAGAGATGGTGTGGTATAACGCTAATATACCACAGAGATGGCGTGGTATAACGCTAATATACCACAGCTACAGTCTGTACCGAAGCTCAACACACATTCATAATATTGCTACTATTAACTAGTATGCAAGAATAATTAGAACTGTAATCCCAAACCCAGTTTATAATATTAATGATCTTCCATAAAATATATTACAATGGTATTTCTATAATGTTAGCTGTAAAACGGGATGCGAAACAGTGTTTCATTGGCTATTAAATACAGACCCATTCTGCCTGCACTGAAATGTCATTGAGTTCTTTGTTGTCTGAGTCTTGTATACAGACACCTGTTATGCCTTTGTTTCCAGCCTTGGCACTGCAAAGGTTAATTAAGCACAATCTGTCTGAACTAACAAAACCGGTTTCATTATTTATATGCTGTTGGCATGCAGGTATCAAAGGTTTGGACTAGAAATTAACCAATGTAGCTTTAAATGTATTTATTATTATATTCAAGACATTAACAATGTTCCAAATGTCTATCACTGTTGGAAATTACTGATTTATAATTAATTACTCACATAGCAAAGCCACATTTTCATCAGTCATTAATTCAGTGTCCTAATGATGAAACCTTTAGCTTATCATATCTTGACTATACTTTCTAATGAATTTATTGCCACCTTTGTAAAATTGTATCTAGACTCCTGGGTAGTGTGACCCTAAGTGTAATTTGATTAAAATAAACATTGTTAACTCAGATATACAGTAGTGGTGAAAAGTTGATGCTAAAAAACTAAATTCTAATTTTTAAACTTCAGTGTTGATGATGGCAATTTGCATATACTCCAGAATGTCATGAAGAGTGTTCAGATTAATTGCAAAGTCCCTCTTTGCAATGTAAATTAACTTAATCCCCCCAGAAAATGACCACAGCATTTCAGTTCTGCCACAAAAGGATGAGCTGCCATCATGTCAGTGATTGTCTTGTTAAACACAGGTGAGTGTTAAAGAGGACAAGGCTGGAAATCACTCTGTCACGCTGATTGAGATAAAATAACAGACTGGAAGCTTTAAAAGAAGGGTGGTGCTTGAAATCATTCTTCTTCCTCTGTCAACCATTGTTACCTGCGAGGAAAAACCTGCCATCGTCATTGCTTTGCACAAAAAGGGCTTCACATGAAAGGATATTGCTGCTAGTAAGATTGCACCTAAAATCAACCATTTATCAGATCATCAAGTACTTCCAAGGAGAGAGGTTCAATTGTTGTAAAGAAGGTGTCAGGGTGCTTAAGAATGTCCAGCAAGCGACAGGACTGTCTCCTAAAGTAGATTTAGCGGTTGGATCGGGGCACCACCAGTGCAGAGCTGCCTCTGGAATAGCAGCAGGCAGGTGTGAGTGCATCTGCACACACAGTGAGGTGAAGACTTTTGAAGGAAGGCCTGGTGTCAAAAAGGGCAGCAAAGAAGCCACTTCTCTCCAGGAAAAACATCAGGGACAGACTGATATTCTGCAAAAGGTACAGGGATTGGACTGCTGAGGACTAGGGTAGAGTCATTTTCGTTGATGAATCCCCTTTCCAATTGTAAAGCATCCTGAGACCATTCATGTGTGGGGTTGCTTCTCAGCCAAGGGAGTGGGCTCACTCATAATTAGGCCTAAGAACACAGCCATGAATAAAGACTGGTACCAACACATCCACAGAGAGCAACTTCTCACAACCATCCAAGAACAGTTTGGTGACCAAAACATCTCAATTGTGAGTCCATGGCCAGGAAACTCCCCAGATCTTAATCCCATCGAGAACTTGTGGTCAAACGCGAATGGACAAACAAAACTCCACAAGTTCTGATAAACTCCAAGCATTGATCTTGCAAGAATGGGCTGCCATCAGTCAGAATGTGGCCCAGAATATAACTGACAGCATGCCAGGGCAGATTGCAGAGGTCTAGACAAAGAAGGCTCAACGCTGCAAATATTGACTCTTTACATAAACTTGTAAATTGTCAATAAGCCTTTGACACTTATGGAATGCTTGTAGTTATAATTCAGTATACATCTACCAACATAAAGAACAGCTATCCTTCAACAGCTGAGAAAAGATAATAGAATGCAATAGACAGACTGGTGATCAAACTCTTGGGTGTCCCTTCTGTTTGCAATGGAACCAAGAGAATGGGCTCACCTTCATGGGTATAGAAGTAAACTTTTTGCACACCTCTTACTGGTTGGGCAAGTGCGCAGGATAAGATCAATCGTGACGGATCATGAAATTAGGAAAAAACTTCACGCACACTGCCTATTACGCAAGCAATCATTTATTGGTTAAGAACAACGTTTCGGTCTCAGAGCATCATCTCACCTTCATGGGGACATACTTCCGGAGGAACTTGACGCCATGCTCCTCCATGTGTTGACCAGCACGGTTGGCCATGTCCTGGTCAAAGCCCCTCAGAAGGATGGAGCGTACCATGATGGTCACGTCAAGGCCCAGTCCCGCCAGGAAACCCCCGCATTCTAGCGCTACATATGAAGCCCCGATCACCAGTGTTTTGCCAGGGCAGTAGGGTAGGGAGAACAAGTCATCGCTGGGTACAAAAGAAAGACGGATACACACACGGTCAGCTTGAGTACTGTGACTATTAAAACCAAAATGCTGTTAAATGAATCAATGCAACAATTAATTCCCTCAGCTATTTGACTTTCTCATCGGGCAGCTCTCTCAGTCTGGGACGTTATATGGCTTTGTCCACGCTAACAAACTAGCTAGAACATTGTGAAATAACCAGTATGTGTGAAAAACATTTGTCACAAAGCTGGCCAATGAAAGACAGTCAAATACTTCCAGTGATTTAGGAACAAACTAATTTTACATGTTCATTATTGTTGCCCTTTAACTGAGGTGAAAATATTAAAAGGAAAAAACACGCCACAGTTATTGCTACCCCTAAACGTTCTTATTAACTAAATATAATAATGGAAAGATACTACTTAATATATATAATACAACTATATGTATAAATAACATAACACAGTCCAATCATTCATATATATATACATATACATATACATATACACATATATATACACATATATATATATATACATATATATATATATATATATACACATATACATACACATATACATATACATATATATATATATATATATACACATACATACACATATACATATACATATATACATATATATATATATATATACACACACACACACACACACATTAAATGTAATTATTTCCTTTTCCACAGCTGCAGAAAATATTGCTAGGAGAAACATTGAATATGTTAATCTCTGTCGTGTCAGGTAACAACAAGGGCAACCCTGGCTGATTGGACTGTGTTAGGAAACACTCACCTGGTGATGCAGTACTCCTTGTCCCCAGGGACGTCCAGGTAACGCGGCCTCTCGCCTGTCGCAAGGACAAACGTGGCTGCTGTGTGGAAGGTCTCCTTCCCACGCTTGTTGGTAGCCTGGGGGGTGAGGTTACATTCAGACTAAACCAAGTGGGGGGGGGGGGGTACATTCAGACTAAACCAAGTGGGGGGGGGGGGTACATTCAGGCTAAACCAAGTAAGTCTTTAAAAGGAAATAACTGCCAAAGAGCAGCCTAATACAACAATTTTGTGGGTTCCTACAGAGCGATTACACATATTTACAGTTTACACTGAGAGCTGCTCTAGAGATTAAGAGAATGCTATTGTACGTATACATTGGTGTCATTTTGGTGGAAATACAACAATAGCAGCAAGCTCGTTAGCTTTTACAAACTAATTCTACACAATTCAATATTGGATCATTAATCAAATTTCTATGAAAGTGTCTAACAGTTAAGTTGCTTGCTTTACTCATTTTGTCTCTCCATTATTTATTACATAAATAATAAAGTTTCAAGTTGACTTGGAGCTACTTCATACACAACCTGCTAAACCAAGCTAGGCCTGGGGAATAGCACATATATTTAGATCTTACAGCTGGAGTTTTAGCATAAATTATACTGTGCAACTATACAATTCCATATACGTATGAATGTCTGACTTTGTGTAAGATTGTAGAGTCACAAATGTCAACCAACCTTGATTTTGTTTGGCTCAATAAACTCTGCATAGGAGTTGAAGTAATCTACGTTCTTGTCACGCAGCGCCACACGGTACCCCCAGTTCAACGAACCAATGTAGTTGCTCACAGCTGTCGTCATTGTCTCCCAGTTGTGCTTCGCTACAAAGCAGATGACAATTATTATCTTAAATATGTTTCTGAAGCTGTAAAACAGAACTTGGTTTCAGTCCGACTTTCTCTGTACAAACTAGGGCTGGCGATTGGACAATCACATTGTCTCGCGACGATGAACGTCAATAATATCACCCTGTTTTCTAATGAATCTAACGAATGAGTAGACCCCGTGTCTTACCCGTCTCTTCCGGCAACTCCCAGCCAAACTTGCGAGCGTCTTGCATGGATGTTCCCAGCAGGGCCGTTTGGTGCATCAGCTTCTTGGGTATGCAGCCCACATTCACACACGTGCCACCCAGGCCTGTCCAGGACACACCAACAGGTCATTTCCATCTGGTCACTACTGAGGAAACCAGCACTCCACAAGCCATTCCTGCTTCCGTGGGACTGACTCAAAAACAACTATACTTCCAGTTGGATAGGACACACATGTAACAGAAGCAAATAAATAGGTTGAACACGTAATGTGCCTGGAGCATCAAACTTACCCCAGGTGTTTCCTTTTGGTGTGGGCACCACGTAGTCAAACACGGCCACCTTCTTCCCAAGCATGGCTGCCTCCTGTCCAATGAGAGCACGCAAAAACACACACATCCATTCAGACCAATGAGAGAGCACACACATCCATT
>JACXGM010028318.1:0-14105 GCA_016801145.1 Umbra pygmaea | reverse complement strand
CTATCAGCTAAACACGTTAGAAGCACTCATTTCAAACTATACAATCTAGCACTCCGACCATAGACTGTATAAATTAAGCATGACTGACAATAACACAGATCGATAATAATGTGTTTACTCGCTGCTATCTAAACCACCGCGGGTCTGTAAACAGAATCCAATCTCTCTTTCTACTCACCCTGAAGCTAGCTGCTGTTCATCGTCCTAGGGCAGATGCTGTTGATGCAGAGGAGAGTTTAACTCGCAGAAGTAGCTGCTAGTTCCATAGTAAAAGGTGATGCAGAGGGAGTTCAACTCGCAGAAATAGCTGCTAGTTCCATATGTGACGGGTGTGCAACGGCTCCGAACGCACCCTTGCTAGCAGCCCGCACGGCAGTTCGCCTTGCCCCATAACGGGCTCGATCCCGCGGCCATCTGCTCCGCAACACTTGACACAGCCCTGCTTGCAACACTCGACACAGCCCTGCTTGCAACACTCGACACAGCCCTGCTTGCAACGTACCAACCGAGTGAGCTATACAAAAAAAGGTACCAATTGTATAACTCTTCGGCGACATTTCAAGCTTGCTGTGGAGTGAGAATACGTATGTTCTTAACTCCGTTACACATAGTAAGAGGTATCTGTGCAATTTCCAGTGCATGCAAAATCCATCAACAATCACGAAGAAAGTCTGCCAACTCTGAACTAGCCTAGAGTAAACAGCAAACCTCACAAATCCTCCGTGCAGGTAACTTAACAAGCGACCCCATTGGATGAATTCGTCCAATCACATTTTCCATTTATCTGCCTCGATTTTCTAAAAGCCACAGGACATCAACCATGTTTTTCTATTTTCTCTAAATGCACACGATAAGCAGTCTTTATTTCCTAAAATGCACAATGTGCTTGGATACGTAGTTATTTACTCCATTAATAATTTACTGTGTACATTACAATGCACATCATGCAAATACATTCCTAACATATTTTAGACACAACTTTGTATTATATGCCGTTGAACTGACTCATTTTCGTGTGTAAAATCCTGCAGCTGTTGCCTGTACTGTTAGGAATTCTCAGTACCTACCATACCAGTGACGTCATAGCAATTGGCAGCGTTCTATACTAACAAACGCAGTTTTGCGTGTTGCTTAAAAAAGCAATGTATTGATTTTTTTATTAAAATTTTATGATCAACGTTGATTCTTTAAGTTCAGTTCATCTTAAGGAGCTGATGAAACAATGCTTCTGTACGGCGACACGGGTAGTATCTCAGTTTCTTTGGAACTGTTGAGGGTCTCCATGATCCGCCATTGCTGTAAAAAAACTGACTGATGAAGTGAACGGAGTTGACGCAACTCTCTCTCTCTATGGGTCTGCATCAACCTCGCCGAAATGCCGATAGTACAGCTACACAGGGTCTATAATAGAACGGCCAGCTACTTAAACACTCCGGTCAAGAGAATATGTAAGGGAAATAGAGTTGCACAACCTACCAGCAGCAAGACTCAACACGGTCCAGTTACAGGAGTCGGGTTTGTGACAGGGAGACACTGCAAGAGACAATGCATGCTATAATACCCATCCTAACACAGAAGAGTCTTAAGTAAAACGCATTAACAATAATGCATTACCTGTCGAACTCCCCTAACCACGCAGCGCAAGCAAGAGGACCTCAAAGCAGAGATGTGGCAACAAACAGCTGAGTGTCAAAGCGACAAATCCCCTGCCTATATAACATACAATTACTTCCAGATTGATCAAAGAGTGAGTGCAATTAAAAGCATAGCAACCAATCAAATATTGACAAATGTACTACATGTAAGTCGCTTTGGATAAAAGTGTCTGCCAAATGGCCTAAATGTAAATATCAAATGTAAAAGAAAGCAGCTTGTTTTTTATAATAGCCTACTATATTTCATTTAACCTGAAAACTTTATGACAGCCACATCCCGCTTGAGCACCTCCCGCCAATACTGTTTCTCTCCATCTAGCTGCTGCACTAGTTTAGCGTTCACAGACCCGCTTCCAGTGACAGATGAGCGCCGAAGCAATGCTAACATACAATTACAATGCTCTGTTCTTTTCTTATGCTCACGCACACGTTTGGGGTGTTTCCAGTCAGAAAAAACACTAACAAATGTATTTTTCTTGGTAAAAAAAAGCATACAGGAAAAGCAAAAAATATTACCTGTCGATGGTGAGTAGGCGATCCAGTTTCTGGAAATGTTTTCCCTATTTGGCAGTTGACAGCACAGCTGATCATTAGTAAGGGAGCACACCTTACCACCCAAACCCCCATCACGAGTTGAGGCTTGATATTTGCTATTTCTATTATGAAAGGCAGCAGGTCCACGACCGATAAGAACAACACGAGCATCCTCGTCGACTGCTCCCCACAATGTCGGGTCGGACTCCTGTTTAAACCACTGCTCGCTGCTGCTGCTACTAATACAACTAGCAGGTTGTGCTGCGCGGCTAACACTAGCCTCCTCGGGTCCCTGGTTAGCGTGCTCGTCATGATCTACCACACATTCCTCACCCCGATTCTCCTTATGGGCCTGGCTACTTTTGAAGAATGTTTTGATAGATGGAACCTGTCTTAATAAAGACACCTCCCTCTCCTTTTATCTTTTTCGTTTGCGTTTAGTACAACCGCGTCTCTCACAAATTTTCTTGACTTACAACGACAGATCCCACAGTCCGATTCAGCGCTGGGTTATGTGAAGGCTGCGCAGGGGCGGGTTGTTAAGTCAGTGCTTTCCACACCTGCGCTTGACCAATTATATAATTCTATTTAAATGAATACAAATATCAGCATGTCATTCTCTAGTTATACATAGTGTCATTATCTGAAATGTAAATATATTTTTTCCTTTGCTTGGGCCCCAAGTGCGCATGGACCCCTGGGCCCGTGCCCATAATGCCCATTGGGTAATCCGGGCATGCCTACAAGACATTGTGCCCAGGGGCCTCTGAAATCTTAATCCGGGCCTGCTTCTAGCAGTCGCCACGATGTGTCTGGGAAGTACAAGCAGAATAGCGGTTTCTGAAGGTTGGCAGCCCAATAGTCATATATAGAAAATTAGTGCGAGCCCACCACTGAATTTACATTGCTAAAGGAAAAACCAACTAATTGTTTTTGTGTTGAATGGTTATTAAGGGTCCAAGCCACTTCCACCACTAGGTGGCGCTTAAGCAGAAAAAACGTGTTTGCCCTTATAACTCCCAAACCGTACATCGCACATAGAAGATACACATATCCACGCGTTCCCTGAGTTCAGCTGAATCTTTTGACATAGGCCACGCCCATTTCCGCCAGTGCTTTTATGCGTGAAAAATTTCAATTTATCGTAAACCTACTTTTTCTAACTCCTCCTAGACCCTGTGTCCGATTTGCATGAAATTTGGAATGTATAATCACCAGACTGACATGACAAAAAGTCATCAAAATATTTTTTTTCGGATGAAAATTGCGTAAATTGCGCAAAAATAAATTTGTGTAGCTAGCTACTTAAGTATAAACTTTGCCATATCTTGGCCAAAAAAAAGCTATCATTATAAAACTTTAGATTCTTGTTTGACATGAACATCTGAGGCTCCCCAACAAATTTTATGAAAATTGGCCACTGGGGGGCGCTATAACAACAAAAAGTTTATATCTCATCAACGGCTCATCCAATGTTTACCAAATTTTGAGGCTACCATCTAGGGCCACTCTTGAGTCCACCCCTATAGTGGGGTACTGATTTGTCAAAAGGGGCGTGGCCTATGGGACCCAGTTTTGGATCCACCCCTTGTACTAATGTGAGTAACGTCAAATTTACAGTGTAGATGTATAATGGTTAACCATACCAAAAATTACACATGTGGACCACTAGGTGGCGCTATAATGGTGAGAAACGTGTTTTGTGCCCATAACTCCAACATTACACATTGCACAATAGAAATCCTTATATCCAAGTGTACCTTGAACTGAGCTGAATCTGATGATATAGGACAAGCTCATTTTTGATAACAAGATTTTTCACAATATTGCGCAATGCGCAAACCAACGTTTTTGAACTTGTCCTAGACATTGCAACCGATCTGCACAAAACTTGGTACTTAGCATCTCCAGACAGACCTTTGATAAATTTTATCAAAATAATTTTGTTACGTTAAACTATGCGCAATTGACAAACAAAAATATTTTCGTAGCTAGCTATGAAATATAAACTTTAGTATATTGCTTCCAAATTAAATGCTATCTTTAAAAAACCTGAGATTGTTGTTCAATGTCCCACTACGATGTTCGGTACCAAATTTGGGGAAGATCGGCCATTAGGGGGCGCTTTAATCAATGATTATATGTTTAGAAAAAATGTAGGATTTACTACTTACATTAATGTGAGTAACTTTAAGTTTACAGTGTAGATGTGCAATGGCTACAGTAACTCACATTTAAAAAATTACACATGTGGGCCACCATGTGGCGCTATAATAATGTCAAACGTGTTTTTACCTATAACTTCCACATTCCACATTGCACAACACAAACTTTTATATCAATGTGTTTGTTGAATTAAGTTGAATCTGATGATATAGGACACGCCCATTTCTGATAACAATATTTTTCACAATATCGCGTTATGCGTAAACCAACTTTTTCAAACTCCTCCTAGACCGTGCCACCGATCTACACAAAACTTGGTATCTAGCATCTCCCGACGGACCTGACGAAAAGTTATCAAAATAATTTTGCTATGTTAAACTATGCACAATTGACGAACAAACAAATTTTCGTAGCTAGCTACGAAATAAGAACTTTAGTATATCGCTGCCAAATTAAATGCTTTCATCAAAAAACTTGAGATTGTTGTTCAATGTCCCACTGTGATGTTCTATACCAAATTTGGCGAAGTTCGGCCATTAGGGGGCGCTTTAATCAACGTTTATTTGTTTTGGACAATAAGTCAATACATTTAACTTGGTCAAATTTGATTACAATATATTTTCCGTAGTAAATGCTATCAACATGAAACTTTTGGTGCTTGTTTGATATGCCACTCTGAAGCTCTCTACTCAATTTTTTGTCATTAATAGGTGCTGTCGTCAACGTAGAGCACTTTTTGCCCATTTATCAATCAATGTTAATGGGATATTTACAACGGTGATGTACCACAGAACTTGTAGCTCACACCTCGATATTTTCTGACATTTGCCTCGCCAACGTTATACTTTGGGGTCCCCATGACAAAGTAAAAGAAAAAAAGCTGCAAAATGTTTTATGAAATTGTTCCTTTGGACAAATGTAGGTAACTCATTATTTGGTTCTGTTTTGTTTTGTTTCATTTGTAAAACACAATGTACAGACTAGACAGGCAGACATACACAAATTACTACAGTCAATTGCTACAGAACCCTTGATTTTGCGAATCAGTGTTACCTTTAAGTCCTTTCCCTGCGCAATTAGGACAAATTGAACCAAATGTCAGTTCATTCAAATACGCTATCTGAATCATTAGCCACAGCTGTATAACACTCCGATTACCTCTACTATCTGAAAACCTGTTTTCCGAATGACAGTTTACGGATCGACATACTGTGTGATGGCATTTCATCTGGTGGGTATTCCAGAAAGCAGGCTGTGACATAACCAGTTTCAGGGTAAGTAAGTAGATAACCTCAGCTGTCAGTTCCAAAAACGGAGGTAACTTTCAGTGTATGTAAGTTGCCATAGCAACTCACTCTCTGAACATAACCTGCTCCGGAGCATGTTATGTTCAGGTTATGTTCCACTGTTAGTTTGTTTCGGAGAGGTGACAGAGCATGTCGTGCCCTTTTCAAGATGATATGAGTGGATGTCGAAGCACAGATAATATGAAATAGTATTATCTGCCGTGAGAGGGTGATAAGATATTGATGTGCCTAGTATCGAAATGAACATTTGCGGCAGCGTTACAGTTTCACATAAGATTTGTTAATTTATTTAACAAATGTTTTAAAACCACACATATCAAACGTGACACATCGCAGATCAGCGCTTAACACAGAGCATATTTTGTCCTTCATATTTTTTGCGACGGGTAGTTTTTTCTATTGCATAGGCGATGCAGAGCATGTGAAATGCAACTGTGTGTAGGGCTATTCGTACAGCAGCCTATGTCTTGCACTGAAACGGTTCCTACACACTTTTGTGCATTTCTCTGGCCATACACCAGTGACAGTTATTAAAGAGGAATTCCACAGAGTGGCAGGTTTGTCCTTTCTATGATATTTAATGAGAGACAATTGTAGTTACATGTCACTACGTAATATATCCATATACTGTGTAACGCCACAATTATGCAAAAATGTTTGTCATTGTATATTTTTTAATTTCAGGGTTCCCAAATGTGATTGGGTGCATTGATGTAATCCAAATTTTCATTAAAGCTCCTTCAGTCTATGAAAGAGACTGCTTGTGTTCTTCTTCACAACATTGCCCCCATGAGAGGTGAGAGGTCCCCCCTTCTCTTGATGAAGATGGCCAAGGAACCCCAAGTAAACCCAGTAGACCAAAGAGATGTCAGGGTGTACCAGACATGATTTGTCAAAATCACTTTAATTAAAATCAGTTAACAGTAAAGTTTTGATTATTGTTAATTTATTGATCTATTTCCTGTAATAAAGACATGTATATTTGTTGTTTTATATACCATTTGTAACATCCAGCCAGTGTGGTTGGCGTAATGGACTTCTTTAGTGTATGTTTAGGTCTTTGTGTATGTGTTCCTCATTTCATTCTATGCAAGGCATGTTGGTTATGTTAGGACTTTTATTTTGTAGTCTTGTGTTTATGTCCTGGTAGGGGTCAGCCACGCCTCTTCCTAGTCGAGTTGCTATGAGATGGTTCAGGTTGGGTTACGCTAGTCTGGAGCAAAGGAGTTTGATTAATGATTGCCAACAGTCGTGTCATCTTAAGTGGACAGGAATACACTATATCTGCAACCTCGACTAGGGAAGGGGCGTGGATAATTGTTCTCTGATAGACTGTCCTAGTTCAGTACCTAGACAGTACCTAGTTCAAGTCCAGTGTCCGTACCACTGTTGAGAGTACGAAGAAATAGTTATTGTGTTTGTGTGCACTCCCTGCCAGCGTTCTAACCTTGCTTGTGTGAACTGCATATTAACGGCATCATGTATGAAATAAACTACGAAAGATTGCCAGATACTGCCTTTTTGTCCCCCTCTATACACACCACCCACGTAAACTGTGACAGAATAATCCACCACCAAAAACGGAGCTTCGGACACCGAGACAGTTGGTCTGTACTCTCTCCCTCCATTACCACCTCGGGAGGAGAGCAGCTCGTTATGGAGACGGCTGAGGAGGTTTGGCATAGGAGGTATCTGGAGGCATGGCTGGGGACCAGGTGTTTCAGTCAGCTGGATCAGGAGGAGCCTTTGTACGGAGAGTGCCTCTGACTGTTCCTTCTGAAACGCCAACAGGAAGACATGCGACTGGTCCTGTTCCCAGGAGAGGGAGGAACAACACCTCTGCTTCTTTCACCGCCGACCCAGATGGACTTTATACAAGGTAGTAAGGGTTTTCAGTTTCCTGCTTCAGCAGCCAGTTCTTCTAGTTTCCCTTACTCCCCATCTCCCAGGCTACGCTTTCCAAGCCTCAGGCTAGCCCCCTTAGTACCCAGGCTAGCGTTATTCGCCCCACTAGCTCCCAGGCTAGTGTAATTAGCCACTCACCTAGCTCACAGGCTAGCTTTATACGCCCTGCTAGCTCTCAGACTAGCATTATCAGCCCCACTAGCTCACAGGCTAGCTTAATTCTCCTCAATAGCACCCAGGCTAGCTCAATTAGCTCTCCTCAGAGTCAGGTTCAGGCAGGAGTTCCTGGATTAGGACCCCCTGTCTGACTATCAGCCCTGTCAGCTCCCAGGGTGACGTCCGTCCTAGCTATCAAGCTAACACCCCCCTTTCTAGCTTTTAGGCTAGCATGTCTACCCTTAGGGCTTCCGTGTCTGCCCCTAGGACCCAAGTAGTTGCCCCTAGGGCTAAAGTAGTTGCCCCTAGAGACCCCTTTCACATGTTGGCCGCCAACCCTGTTCATTGGTGGTCCGATGAGGAGGAGGAGGAGATGCTGGCCCTCATAGGAGGTTCACCCAACAAGATGGCCGGCAGTCTACCCACGAAAATTTTCGGGGGGGGCTATGAGGGGTGGCGACAGGACTCCACCCACCCTCTTTTGCAGGTCCTGTCCAGGACAACGACCTGGAGGACCTGCTCTGCCCATCACCACAGTCTCCGGCAGCAGTCTGCCCACAGCCTCCAGCAGTCTGCCCGCAGCCTTCAGCAGTCTGCCCACAGCCTCCAGCAGTCTGCCCACAGCCTCCAGCCGTCTGCCCACAGCCTCCAGCAGTCTCCCCACAGCCTCCAGCAGTCTGCCCACAGTCTCCAGCTGTATGCCCACAGCCTCCAGCTCTATGCCCACCACCACAGTCTCCGGCCACCTGCTCTGCGTCACCCACGCCTGAGCCCCTCCTGACCACGGACCTGGAGGCCCTACTCCTCCCTCCACCGCCAGGGTTTGGCGATGACGCCTCCTGGGAGGAGTCCGGACCCCCTGCTCAGCCGCCGCTGTCCTCCGGACCCCAGGCCGCCCTCCGGACCCCAGGCCGCCCTCTGTTCCTCCTGACCCCGGGCCACCCTCTGTCCCTCCTGACCCCGGGCCGCCCTCTGTTCCTCCTGACCCCGGGCCGCCCTCTGTTCCTCCTGACCCCGGGCCACCCTTTGTTCCTCCTGACCCCGGGCCGCCCTCTGTTCCTCCTGACCCCAAGCTCTCTGTCCCTCCAACCCCTTTTCGTTTGAACTCCTCGGTGTGGGAGGTCTTTGGGGGGGATCCTGTAATGTCCAGCCAGTGTGGCTGGCGTAATGGACTGAGCATGGACTCCTTTAGTGTATGTTTAGGTCTTTGTGTTTGTGTGTGTGTTCCTCATTTCATTCTATGCAAGGCATGTTGGTTATGTTAGGACTTTAATTTTGTAGTCTTGTGTTTATGTCCCGGTAGGCGTCAGCCACGCCTCTTCCTAGTCAAGTTGCTACGAGATGGTTCAGGTTGGGTTACGCTAGTCTGGAGCAAAGGAGTTTGATTAATGATTGCCAACAGTCGTGTCATCTTAAGTGGACAGGAATACACTATATCTGCAAACTCGACTAGGGAAGGGGCGTGGAATATTGTTCTCTGCGAGACTGTCGTTTATGGGTGGTGAGTTCTACGTTTCAGTAGTTTTCTGCTAAGAGGATTGTGTGCATTTGCCTGTCCCTCCTACCAAGTATCATTTCCATTATATTCTGAAGATGTCCGGGGATTACCACAAAGTGATTTGTCTTACGTGTTAATTATATGTCCAGGCGTTCGCAGTACCTAGATCAAGTCCAGTGTCCGTACCACTGTTGAGAGTACGAGGAAATAGTTATTGTGTTTGTGTGCGCTCCCTGCCAGCATTCTAACCTTGCTTGTGTGAACTGCATATTACCGGCATCATGTATGAAATAAACTACGAAAGATTGCTAGATACTGCCTTTGTGTCCCCCTCTATACACTTCAACCATGTAAACTGTGACACCATTCAACCACAATGTCACATTAATGTTCAAATACTGTTTCCCACCTTAAGCTGGTGCTCTAGCAATTGAATTTCAAGTATGGACTTTTGTATGTTGACACGTTTCTCTTAAATTTGAAGCATATGCAGTAAAATAAAATAAGCATGCGTAATGCACATTTGAAACAATGACTGTAAAATGCATTCCAATGCCTTTTGAAATGGTGAAAGTTGATGATTTTATTAATTAGAAACACTGATAAAAAAGTGAAAACATCATTAAATCGTAAGTTTTAATATGGTACGCCTACATTTAACTAAGCCACTTGTGTTGGTAGCTTTGTCTGATGAACTGCCCCCTGAAACCCCATCGACCACAAGTTGAATTTTAAGGGACAGTGCCAACTCAGCCAGGGTGAGGGGAAGTGGAGGTGGACACCCGCCTGCTTTACAGGCCTCAGCCTTCTTTCTATTGGCTACATAGAACATGTAATTACATTAGATACTAAATTAAATTGCTTCAGTAACAATTTAGTAAGTTAAGAAAATATTACCCTGCTGGAAAATGTTTTTATGTTTCATTTTGACTTCGCTCACAGTTCCTATTATCAGGGATTACACCTGATAAAACGAGAAGCCAGTAGTCTATATTACTAGCCAAATATGTATATTACTACAGTAATATTAAAAAATGTATGGAGAGCAAAAAGTAAATGCGTGTCTATTTTTAAAACATGCCCAAAATATTTTTTATTGTAAAAAAGAACATTTTATTGTTATTATTTTACCCATATTTGGAACCCATTCAAAGACGCCTTATTGCAAGCTGTTGTTTTTTATTTCAATTGTACCTTAATGTGTCCCATCATGGTGCAGTGCACTTGTATGTTTTAAATCAATCGATGGTTTAGTTTTTTTTATTTCCATATTTAGGTGATTCATTTGAATCAAAACAGATGCAGCCCCGGTACAGTAGGTGGCAGTATATGCACCATTAAGTCGGTTGCGATCTGCCAGATTTCATAGAAGAAGAAGAAGAAGAAGAAGATTGCAACTCCGGTGGACTGTTGTCCCCTATCCCGCTAGCTGTAGCAAAGTAATTCGCTCAACTGGCAACTGTACCTAATCTATTTAATTTCAATGATCCTTCCTAAAACACAACGGATAACCTCGGGAAATTGACTTTACCAATCGTAGCTGGTCAGCTATGTTTAGCACTAGCAACCTAGTTATTTACCTCCCTACAGACACCTAACCTGGCTATAGCTACCATTGTGGCTAATCCCATTGTGAGTTTAGCTAACCGAAGATCTGCACCACAAAGGTAAGCATTTATGATATTGAATAATGAACGTTTATAGAACATTGCTAAACATGTGTACATCTTACCCATATAGGTGGTTGTGTCGCATCTGGCCCCTCCCTACCCCTGTCGTGTTCAGAGTTCGACATCACCGGAATACTAGCAGCACACACATATATCTGTTTTCCTTCACTACTAGAGGGCATACAGGATGTCAGGGAGGTCCTAACCTGGTTACTACGCCACCATCTGTACGCCAAGGCAGAGAAGTGCTTATTCCACCAACCGTCTGTATCTTTCCTGGGCTACAGGATTACAGACACTGGCCTGGAGATGGAGGTGGACAAAGTTGACGCTGTGTGCTCCTGGCCCACACCCACCACCATCAGAGAGCTCCAACGCTTTCTCGGGTTCGCCAACTACTATCGCCGTTTCATCTGGGCATTCAGTACAGTGGCAGCCTCGTTGACCACCCTGTTGAGAGGCGGACCTCAGCGGCTTCCATGGAACACCGAGGCAGAGGAGGGCTTTAGGGTCCTGAAGGTTAAATTTACCACCGCACCCATCCTAAAACATCCGGACCCAACGCTCCCTTTCGTGGTGGAGGTGGACGCATCGGAGATGGGACTCGGCGCGATATTGTCCCAACGGCAAGGTAACCGTTCCAAATTATGTCCCTGTGCATTCTACTCCCGCAAACTAACACAGGCCGAAAGTAATTATGACGTGGGAGACCGGGAGCTGTTGGCCGTGGTCGAGGCCCTAAAACGGTGGCAACATTGGCTGGAAGGGGCTAAGCACACCTTTGTGGTTTGGACTGACCACCGGAATCTGGAATACCTGAGGGCAGCCAGGAGACTCAACGCACGACAGGCAAGGTGGGTGCTATTCTTAACACGATTCGATTATATCATCTCGTACCGACCAGGCTCCAAGAACGGGAAGGCTGACGCCCTGTCACGGAGGTACGACTGGGAGAACCGTGTCCCATTGGAGGAACCTGTCATGCCATCGGAGCGCATAGTGGCTCCCATACAATGGAAAATCGACGAGGAACTTCGCAGAGAACAGGTGAACCACCCGCCTCCACCTAACTGCCCCAATGGGTTTTTATATGTTCCCACAGAGTACCAGGACCGCCTGCTCTTCTGGGCGCATACATCTCTCCAATCCGGACACACTGGGATTATGCACACCCTCCAGGCAGTCAGGACCAATTATTGGTGGCCCAAAATGGCGCAGGTAGTGTGTCGGTACGTATCCTCCTGTGCCCAGAGTACCAGCCCCAGACACCTGCCGTACGGTAAGCTCTGTCCCTTACCAATTCCACAAAGACACACATCTCAGTGGACTTTGTCACGGACTTACCTATGTCCCAGGGCTATACCACCATTTTAGTAGCTGTGGATCGATTCTCGAAGAGCTGTAAATTGATACCCCTGCCAGGTCTGCCCACTGCCTTTCAGACCGCGGAGGCCCTTTTTACACATGTATTCCATAACTACGGAATCCCAGAGGACATTGTATCCAACCTCGGGCCTCAATTCACATCGCGTGTGTGGAGGGCCTTTATGGATCGTCTGGGGGTGGCCGTGAGTTTAACGTCCGGCTATCACCCTCAATCGAACGGGCAGGTGGAGAGGGTCAACTAGGAGGTGGGATGTTTTTTACGCTCGTACTGTCAAGGACAACCGGACAAGTGGGCTGACGTATTGCCATGGGCCGAGTACGCCCAGAACTTCTTGAAACACTTGTCCACTGGCCTTACGCCATTCCAGTGCGTTCTGGGCTTTCCGCCCTCTCTGGCACCCTAGCACCCCAGCGCAGCACACATTCCAGCGGTTGATGACTGGTTTCGTCGGGCGGAGGGGTTGTGGGAGGCTGCACACACCCGCCTGCTACGAGCGGTCAGACGTCACAAACTGCAAGCAGATCAGCACCGTAGCAATGCCCCAACTTCCAGCCCGGAGACTCTGTGTGGGTATCGACCAGGGACATGCACCTCCAGACCTCGTGCAGGAAACTAGCCCCCCGTTTTATTGGTCCCTTTCCTGTTCTCAGTAAAATCAATGATGTGACATATTCTATTCAATTGCCTCCTCACTGCAAACTCTCATCATCATTTCATATTTCTCTCCTCAGGCCCCTGGACACTGACCTGCCTGACTCTTCCTCTCCTCCTCCTCTCACCATCGACAGAGAGACAGCCTACGCAGCGCGACAGCTTCTCGATTCTCGGCGACGTCGGGGACGCCTGTACTACCTCGTGGACTGGGAGGGTTAAGGTCTGGAGGAACGTAGCTGGCTCCCCTCTCAGGATGTCTTGGGCCCTACATTGCACAGTGATTACCACCTGCATCCAGATTACCCTGGTCCCCGGCCTAGGGGGCATCCTCGCTCTCTCCCTTCCTCGGCGGCTGGAGCCGCCTCTCAAAGAGGGGGTACTGTCGCATATGCCCCCTCCCCCTGTCGTGTTCAGAGGTCGACATCACCGGAATAATAGCAGCACACACATATCTGATTTCCTTCGCTACTAGAGGGCATGTGAACTCTAGCTATACTCTATGTTTTGGGTTAGGGATGCTCAGGTGCGTAATTACGCAGCTGACAGTCATCCAGCAATCAATGCCTATTTAAGCAGTACCAAGGTTCTGGAACCTTGTCGATTATTGTTTCCTGTGGGCTGTGTGTTCTGTGTGTATAACTTATGTTCTCATTCCTACGTGACAAAGAATAAATTCTCCTTGGTTGAGCACCTGCTTCCAGTTTCTTTAACCGCCACAGGTTGATTGTATTGGTATATACAGGTCCTTCTCAAGAAATTAGCATATTGTGATGAAGTTCATTATTTTCCATAACGTAATGATAAAAATTAAACTGTCACATTTTTTAGATTCATTGCACACCAACTGAAATATTTCAGGTCATTTATGGTTTTAATACTGATGATTTTGGCTCAAAGAATTAGCATATTATGAAAAGGGTCTCTAAATGAGCTTTTAACCTAATCATCTGAATCAACTAATTAACTCTAAACAACTGCAAAAGATTCCTGAGGCTTTTAAAAACTCCCAGCCTGTTTCATTACTCAAAACCGCAATCATGGGTAAGACTGCTGACCTGACTGCTGTCCAGAAGGCCATCATTGACACCCTCAAGCAAGAGGGTAAGACACAGAAAGAAATTTCTGAACAAATAGGCTGTTCCCAGAGTGCTGTATCAAGGCACCTCAGTGGGA
>JACXGM010028317.1:0-14106 GCA_016801145.1 Umbra pygmaea | reverse complement strand
TTGGACACGAATTAAAAAGGTGTCTGCTTTCTTCAATTTTATGATTTCTACATACATTTTCATAAATTACTATTACATTTATTCATAGTTTTTGTGAACCCAGGAAGGGTATTCATGATTACTCTTCTATAATGTGACTGTCCAATAACACAGACACAGCAAACACACAATTCACTATCTTTGTGAGGACCTGAAAAATGTGTCATTTTTTCCACTAACTCAGAGGTCACGTTAACGCAGGATTCTGCCTTTTTTGCAGATAAATTTAAACACTGAAAAAATATTTTTTTGAGTTCTCAAAATGTAGGTCTATTGGCCAATTCCAACTTTTTATTGTTAACTGAGTTCACCAAAAAGGCTGATCCTCCAAATGAAACATGCTCTCTTTTTTTTCTGTGGAGCATGTGGTGATTTTGTGGCTGAGAAAGTTACTTAAATCTGTCATTCTCTCAGTGGGGAATACTGAATTATCAATTGACTGATTCAGCTGTCAGTAAAAAATATATAAAAAATAAATATTTTGTGTCCCGTTTAAAAGTGAAACAGCAAGGGTTGGATAAGATTATTAAAGTATCTAGCTTAAATACATAACACAACATTTTCGGTTAATATCAGTTAACTTATTTATAAATACAACTTTCACACAGCATTCTATAGGCTTATGTTCTGCATTCTAGAGAACAGTATACACCCACGTTCATTTATTAAATTGGAACGTATGTAAAAGCTTTTAAAAGCTGATTTTTGGAAAGTCTACATTTTGAAAACGTAGACTTCTGAAAGCTAACTCAACCTCCTATTGTGACACTATTGTGAAAAAATACCCAACAGGTCAAATTTTAATGTTTGTTTCTTACAGGGAGTCATTCAAATTATAGGAAAACTAGGACACACAGCCAATGATAAGACAGACGAAAAGATTCCCAGCAGGGTACTCAAGAAGACGTCTAAAGAGAGCCCCTAGTTTCCTCTCTGTGTGAGTACTTCAAAGTGTCTGTTGAGCCGGGCAGAGCCAGTTTGGATTGTTGTGAATAGCTGAGGGGCTATGGAATGGGGAGTAGTGGGGCTGGGTCAGGGTTCCTACAAGTCACATATCTGAGCCAGCACCAACACACATACATGCTGAAAAAGTAGACCAGTTCAGACATAGTTTATTCTTCAAAAAAAAACACTTGCGGTTCAGAGAAAATGCTATAGATATATTGACGGCTGATATTGCTATTGCAAAGATGTTTAATTCCATTCTTTATGTTGTTTGCTCACTTGTGAAATGCGTGTTATCTTAATAATCCAATGCAGTGATGTCTGTTTTGTATGCAATTTTTTTATGCACACATTCCTTACATTGTTAGCTCAATATTTCGATACGCTTGTTTGTTTGTAGTGATAGAGTGTATCCACAATCCTTTATCAGAAAGTTTTGTACAGATAGGAAATCCCAGTGTCCTTCTTGTTGGGGGTTGTAAGTACCCTGTCCCCCACTTCAAATCAGAGAGCAAGACATGCAGGAATCTTTAGCAGAAATCTTGACATGTGGAATGCATTTCAAAAGGGAGACTGAGTAGGACCCCACACCAAGTGCATTCTCACCATCTCCTTACTACAGTACTGCCCACAGTTATAAAACAGAAGTGAAGAAAATCACAACTAGAATATATTCTATATTCATACATTTCCTTCAACATAAAGTAATGAAGTGTCCACATACCATCAGACTTCAAAATTAAATGCAGCAAAAGCATTATAATAACATTTCAGCAAATAAACCATTTTAAAATGAGTGCTGTTTTTTTATAGACAAAAAAATCTATGAAATAATACTTTAATCTACAAACCCTTTCTGGGAACCATCACCTTAACGTGGTGGAGAGGTTAGTGTGTCCCTATGAACCTGAGGGCTGGGTTGTCTGGAGTTTTGTGCTCCTGGTAGGGTCTCCCATGGCAAAGTGGTATCAGGTGAGGGGCCAGACAAAGAATGGTTCAAGAAAACCCCAATGACTAATCGAGGAAGAGGTAGAGTGACCCTAGCCGGAGGAAGCCCGGGGCCCCCGTCTGGAGCCAGGCCTGGATGGAGTGCTTGTCAGCAAGCGCCTGGTGGCCGGGTTTGCACGGAGCCCGGCCGTGCACAGCCCGAAGAAGCAACGTGGCACCTCCCTCTCTATCCCATGGGCCCACCACCTGTGTGAGGAACCGCTGGGGTCGGGTGCACTGCCAAATGGGTGGTAGTGAAAGTCAGGGGCCTCGACGGACCAGACCTGGGCAGCAGAGGCTGGCTTTGGGAATGTGGAATGTCACCTCTCTGTGGGGGAAGGAGCCAGAACTGGTGTGGGAGGTGGAGCGCTACCAATTAGATCTGGTGGGGCTTACCTTTACGCACAGTCTCAGTTCTGGAACCATTCTCCTGGATAGGGGTTGGACTCTTTTCTTCTCCGGAGTTGCTCAAGGTGTGAGGCGCCGGGTGAGTGTGGGGATACTCACAAGCTCCCAGCTGAGCGCTGCTACGTTGAAGTTTACCCCGGTGGACGAGAGGGTCGCCTCCCTGCGCCTGCGGGCTGCTGGGGGGAAAACTCTGACTGTTTTTTGTGCATATGCACCAAACAGGAGTTCAAAGTATTTGGCCTTCTTGGAGACCTTGAATGGAGTCCTGTATTGGGGACTTCAACGCGCACGTGGGCAATGATAGAGACACATGGAGAGGCATGATTGGGAAGAACGACCTCCCTGATCTAAACCCGAGTGGTTGTTCGTTGTTGGACTTCTGTGCTAGTCATGGATTGTCTATAACGAACACTATGTTCGAACATAGGGATGCTCATAAGTGTACTTGGTACTAGAGCACACTAGGCCGAAGGTCAACGATCGATTTTCTAATCGTTTCATCTGATCTGAGGCCATGTTTTGGACACTGAAGAGAGGGGCAGAGCTGTGAACCGATCACCATCTGGTGCTGAGTTGGGTCAGGGGGTGGGGGAAGACTCTGGACAGACCTGGTAAACCCAAAAAGGTAGTCCGGGTGAATTGGGAACGTCTGGAGGAGGCCCCTGTCTGACAGACTTTCAACTCATGCCTCCGGCGGAGCTTTTCGTGCATCACTGTGGAGGTTGGGGGCATTGAACCCGAGTGGACAATGTTCAAACCCTCCATTGCTGAAGCTGCGGTGGGGAGCTGTGGTCTTAGGGTCTTGGGTGCCTCAAGGGGCGGTAACCCACGGACACCATGGTGCACACCGGTAGTCAGGGAAGCCGTCCGACTGAGTCTTTTTGGGATATGTTATCCCAGAGGACTCCAGAGGCCATTGCAGGGTACCGAAGGGCCCGAAGGGCTGCAGCCTCTGTCGTGAAAGAGGCAAAGCAGCGGGTGTGGGAAAAGACTTTCGGTTGGCACCAAAGTGCTTTTGGAAAAACGTCCACAACCTCAGAAGGGGGAAGCGGGGAACCATCCAAGCTGTATACAGTAAAGGTGGGACTATGTTGACCTCAACTGAGGAGGTAATAGGGCGGTGGAAGGAGCACTTTGAGGAACTCCTGAATCCTACTTCTGTGCCCTCTATATTAGAGGCAGAGCTAGAGGATGATGGGGGATTGTAGTCAATTACCCTGGTGGAAGTCACTGAGGTAGTCAAACAACTCCAGTGGCAAAGCCCCAGGGATTGATGAGATCCGTCCAGAAATGCTGAAAGCTCTGGGTGTGGAGGGGCTGTCTTGGCTGACATGCCTCTTCAACATTGCATGAAAGTCTGGGACAGTGCCAAAGGAGTGGCAGACTGGGGTGGTGGTTCCCCTGTTCAAAAAGGTGTGTGTGCCAATTTCAGGGATATTACACTTCTCAGCCTCCATGGTAAAGTCTACTCCAAGGTGCTGGAAAGGAGGGTTTGGCCGATAGTCGAACCTCAGGTTGAAGAGGAACAACGTGGATTTCGCCCTGGTCGTGGAACAATGGATCAGATCTTTACTATCGTAAGGATCCTGGAGGGGGCCTGGGAGTATGCCCATCCTGGCTACATGTGTTTTGTGGATTTGGAGAAGGCATATGACCGGGTCCCCCGGGAGATACTGTGGGAGGTGCTGCGGGAGTATGGGGTGAGGGGATCCCTTCTTAGGGCCATCCAATCTCTGTATGGCCAAAGCGAGAGCTGCGTCCGGGTTCTCGGCAGTAAGTAGGACTCGTTTCATGTGAGGGTTGGTCTCCGCCTGGGCTGCGCTTTGTCACCAATCCTGTTTGTAGTATTTATGGACAGGTTATCGAGGCGTAGTCGGGGTGGGGATGGGTTGCAGTTCGGTGGGCTGAGGATCTCATCGCTGCTTTTTGCAGATGATGTGGTCCTGATGGCATCATGGGCCTGTGACCTTCAGCACTCATTGGATCGGTTTGCAGCCAAGTGTGAAGTGGCTGAGATGAGGATCAGCACCTCTAAATCTGAGGCCATGGTTCTCAGCAGGAAACCGATGGAGTGCCTACTCCAGGTAGGGAATGAGTCCTTACCCCAAGTGAAGGAGTTCAAATACCTTGGGGTCTTGTTCGCGAGTGAGGGAACAATGGAGTGGGAGATTGGTCGGAGAATCGGCGCAGCGGGGGCAGTATTACACTCATTATATCGCACCGTTGTGAGGAAAAGAGAGCTGAGCCAGAAGGCAAAGCTCTCAATCTACTGGGCAGTTTTTGTTCCTACCCTCACCTATGGTCATGAAGGCTGGGTCATGACCAAAAGAACAAGATCCAGGGTACAAGCGGCCGAAATGGGTTTCCTCAGGAGGGTGGCGGGCGTCTCCGTTAGAGATAGGGTAAGAAGCTCAGTCATCCGTGAGGATCTCAAAGTAGAGCCGCTGCTCCTTTGTGTCGAAAGGAGCCAGTTGAGGTGGTTTGGGCATCTGGTAAGGATGCCCCCTGGGCGCCTCCCTAGGGAGGTGTTCCAGGCACGTCCAGCTGGGAGGAGGCCTCGGGGAAGACCCAGGACTAGGTGGCGGGATTATATCTCCAACCTGGCCTGGAAACACCTCGGGATCCCCCAGTCGGAGCTGGTTAATGTGGCTCTGGAAAAGGACGTTTGGGGTCCACTGCTGGAGCTGCTGCCCCCGCGACCCGATCCCGGATAAGTGGAAGAAAATGGATGGATGGACAAACCTTTAGTCTGAGAGTTCTGCAAATAGGAAACTTAAATCTTACTTTCTGCCGTGGATGCCAAATTTGTTGTTTATAAAGTAAATATCATACCAGTTAGCCATTACATTTTGAAAGTTAAGGGGATTGACAATATTTGGCACATATCAGCACATACTGGTACATGATGGACAGTCGTGATCAAAAGATCTGAGAATGTCACAAGTATTGTTCTCTACAAGGATCACTGATTCAGTGTTCTTAGATCATTTTCTCAGTAGTTACTACAGTATACTGATGTATAATTACAAGCATTCTATAAGTCGCAAAGGCTTTTATTGACATTTACATTAAGTTTGTGAAAAGAGTCAATATTTGCAGTGTTGATCCTTCTTTTTCAAGACCTCTGCAATCCGCCCTGGCATGCTGTCAATTAACTTGTAGGACACATCATGATGGACGGAAGCTCATTCTTGCATGGTGAATGCTTGGAGTTTGCCAGAATTTGTTGGTTTTTGTTTGTCTTCCCCACCCGCCTCTTAATTGGATTGGGGAGTTTCCTGGCCGTGGAGGTGCTCCAACATGCTGGAAAAGACATTGGTTGTCAAACTGTCCTTGGATGGCTGGGAGAAGATGCTCTCGGAGGATGTGTTGGTACCATTCTTTATTCATGGCTGTGTTCTTAGTGAGTGAGCCCACTCCCTTGGCTGAAAAGCAACCCCACACATTAAGGGTCTCAGGATGCTTGACTATTGGCATGGACTAATGGTAGCAGGACTGATGGTAGCGCTCAGCGTGTCGTCTCCGGAAAAAGTGTTTACTGGATGGCCCAAACATTCAGAAGGGTGATTAATCAGCAGTCCAATCCTTGTACCTTCTGCAGAATATCAGTCTTTCCCTGATGTTTTTCCTGATGAGAAGTGGCTTCTTTGCTGCTCTTCTTGACACCAGGCCTTCCTCCAAAAGTCATCACCTCACTGTGCCTTCAGATGCACTCACACTTCCCTGCTGCCATTCCTGAGCAAGTTCTGCACTGGTGGTGCGCCGATCACACAGCTGAATCAACTTTAGGAGACAATCCTGGCACTTGCAGAATGATCCGATAAATGGTTGATTTAGGTGCAATCTTACTAGTAGCAATATCCTTGCCTGTAAAGCCCTTTTTGTGCAAAGCAATGATGACGGCAATGATGAAAGCAATGTGTTTTCTTGCAGGTGACCATGGTTGAGAGAGGAAGAACAATGATTTCAAGCACCACCCTCCTTTTAAAGCTTCCAGTCTGTTATTCTAACTCAATCAGCATGACAGAGTGATCTCCGGCCTTGTCCTTGTCAACACTCTCACTTGTGTCAATGAGACAATCACTGACATGATGGCAGCAGATCATAGTGTGGCAGAGCTGAAATGCAATTCTTCTCATCGCTCTTCATGACATTCTGGATTATATGCAAATTGCCTTCATCAACACTGAGGCAGCTGTAGTATGCAATTTTCCGAGGCCTGTTTCAGATTGACCCCACCACTTTTTTAATTAGTGGTAAAAAACAGAATACATATTTAAATAGCTACACTATTAACACATCATGCATTACCCTTAGCACTGCTAATATGCTGTGAACATTACATTTTAACACATTAAATAACTATATTAAATTACTATCATCCTTGAACTAATGATGTTTTGATCTGTTTTGATGAACAGGGCAGCTTTTATAAATGTTATTTAACAATAATACATTTTATATCACAATTTCTACTACCCTAGCATCGTAGTACACCATTTTAGCTAAGATATGATCGATAAAGCAATTTCAATCTCTAATTTTAGGATACACTGGTTCATTTGCAAATCTATGATAAAAAATATTTCCACAGTCCCATTTAACTTGCCCTACACAGACACTTGAGTGGAAATAAGGGAAACAGACCTCATAATTACTAATTGCTTAAACCTTTCAATAGTCAAATTTATAAGAGGGAAATAGAAACCACTGTGAAATAGCAAACATTGATGGTTACGTCAGGGTGTCTGCAGGTTTGATTACATTAAATGTAAGACTAAGACTTTTTTAATGCCACTCTAAATGCTTTTTAAGACCAATACTGCAGCGAAAGCATAGTAAAAAATAGAAAATGAAATACCCTTGATTGTTCAGGAATTAAATTATAATGCATGCTAACAGAGGATTATGTATGTATTCTAGCTTGTGGTATAATTACTAAACAAGGTCATTTGTGATCAAACAAAACATATTTTAGACCCGGGACATGGTTTACCTAATAATATAACTTTTTAACAAATCTGTGGCAAAACAAGCTCTGATTTTTAAAGGATGGTGCATGAGTAGTCTATAAAAAAGTTGTTTCCTGCAAAACCTGTGCCAGAAACCTGGCTCTTAAATCAGTAAAAGGAATTGTTCAAAAGTAATACATGGCTCACACACTACACCTGCGTTAATGCAACACAGAATGAGATTGTGGAGATTAACTGGACAATGAGAGAGGGTTGTTATTTTCGTTGCTGAGGTACTGAGAGATGCGCAATCTAATACTGATCACAATAAATATGTAACAGTAAACAATGTTGCAATGACACAAATAAAAATGTAAGCTGATAAGCTAGTAGTTGCATTGCTGTGAGGTTAGCTTACTGAGCTGCCGCAATCACCTTCTATTAATCTGTCAATTGCTAACTAAAGTGTTGCCAAGAGAAAGATTATGGCGTCCATCGACAAAATACAATGAAACTAAAATAGTATGATTGTCGCGATTATTTAAGACCTTGGAAAACCATATTTAAGACATTTTAAAACAATTCTAGGCCTTAAATTCAGGAAAACAACATTAAGACTATTTAAGGATCTGCGGGTAGTTTTTTTTTTATTGCCAGGCCAGGATTAGACTGGTAGTGGTCTGCAGACCAGGGGTTGAGAAACGCTTTACTAGTGAACTTCAAAAAACATACAGATATGGAGTTAAATATGTAGCTTACGTTAGGAGCACAGCACTCTCCAATATTAGTAGAAAAACAGTTTAGTAATCCAGAGAACACAGCTGCCTTTGGAGCTTAGGGGGAGACAGTGAGTTCCTCAAATACCTGAGAGTTAGAATCTACAGAGACAGGTGGAGAAAAACATTGTAAGAGCCAGGACAGATAGAGGGAAGGGGGGCTTATCTTGGCTGTGTTGTGAAACTGATCTGACAGCATGTCTCCTACACATGCCTTTAGGTTAGTGCCAGGACAGTTACTAGCTGGGAAAGGAGGAGGCCACACAAAAACCCTGGAATGATAAGATCATTATTGTAGCTTACGCTGGAACTATAAACACAACTGACATGTACGTAAAAACTCTTCAGTACAACAAAAACACATTCCCATCACTGACAGACAGAAAAAGATTAAAACTAGGAGCAACCAGGTGACGCTTGGTGAAAATAGTAAGGCACGCTCTGACGTTGATGGGATTAGGCCCATTTACTCTAAAGCATTCCGCAGGCTCTTACGATGACAAATCTGCTTCCTGCTCTAACACGACCTGTCTGCAATTCCTAGAAAGCTCCAGAATGCTGGTATGAAGCATAAACTCCAAGAACCATCTTGGAGCTAGCAGGCCAAAGTATGTGTGCCAAAGGTAGTGGGAACCAGGAACTAGGCAGAAGCTGATCCCTGAAGTTCCCAGGAAACTTCACATTCAAATTCCTTTCCAAAGTGTGTGTTCATGCGTGTCTTCAACCACGCTATAGCTGAGAAACACAGCTGGCTGTAGTTACTGTGCGTGTGTGCGGAGGGGGGACACACTTACCTACAAAGCCGTCCTCTCCGACCAGCTTTAACGCCAACTTGTCTGCCAGCACAGAGGAGTTGCCATGGGCGATGTTGGCAAATGGCCCGGCGTGGACAAACACTGGAGTGCCCTAGAACCACAGAGGGAAGACAAGCAAAACATTTAGCTAAAGGACCTAAATATGAAGCCTAGCACACAAACACACATGTAGAGTAAACTGCTCTTAGAAGAGTAGGGATTCTATTTTGTTGTCAATCAGGGATGAGGTTTAACTGATGTTACACCATTTTTCACCCACCCCATCAAACTTAGGATGTGCGTGGGACTGCCACATTCGGCCCACTGGGAACAATTACGTTAATAGGCTTGTTTTTCATACCTTGTCGGCTAAAATAATTCAACTTAGCCACCTTTTGGTTCCTGAAGCAAAGCTTTTAAGCACCAGGCTTCCTGCTACCCCTCGAGTTTCAGAGCTACAAATTAGCCTCAACAGTTTTTTCTGCATCTCTCTGTTAAAAAGGGGAAAGGCGCTATTGCCTATTTAAATACAACATTCAATATCTGATCAGCCATTGGTCTATATGTATAACCAGATTCTAATGTATAGTAAACTTCAACTATTAGGGAAGATAACTGCTAAACTCTCAGTCAGGATACTCTGTTGATGATGACTAGGAATGGGAAGAGAAGAGAAAACCTTGACCTGGAGAAAACCTGTAGGTTATGAGTGGGAACACTTTCTATTGTGTTGGCGTGTGACAGGACAGAATGAAAGTAAGCAGTTGCTATTTAACTCGCCACTCCTTTTCTTCTTCAGCTTTTGTTTGTGTTTCTCTCCATGGCCACACAAATACTCCGCTTTCAGAGAGCATTAAATTGCTCGTTTGTTGAGCCTCTAACATAAGCTGTCTACTCTGCCTTTGGATTTTCAAATTGGGGCTCACTTGCAATGGTATTTATGTGAAGAGGGGAAGACAGAACAGAAAAGAAGATGGAACAAAAATGCAGGCAGCAATTTAAGAGTGAAAGTATCAGTTTGAAGTTTACAACTGCATATCCTTTTCCATTGTGTGGCCTTTCTCTGTCCGGGTAGGAAAGTTTGCTGACGCCACATTAAGGGTGAATCTCTGTGTGTGTGATCACAAACCCTGAACTTTGTTTGGAACCCAGTTGGTTGTTACACCATTCGTTCTACCCCCTCCTGGGAAAGACATTCAGGAAATAAATGCCAGCAGCACTCACAGATGACATGCAAACTAAATAAAAGGGCAAACGTGTCATTCCTCTTGGTGGAAAAATGAGAGAGGAGAGGGTGAAACACCCGGAGGAAAGAGATCGGAAAAACAGGAAGGCGAAGATAGTTTCAACCTTTCCCCTTTTCACAATTCTGGTTTTATAAAACTGTACACAATTTTCCACAATCCCATCCAAAAAATCTAATTAAAAGCAAGTTCAGTGACAAAGGTTACTTAGACCTATAGATCCTTGTAATCATGCTCAGGGCGGACTGGGTGATTTTATGCCCAAGATTTGTCCTAACTGATCCTTACTCCAATGTTGTCAGCCAATTAAAATCATCCTAGCAGCAACACAGTCCTGGAGCCTTGATGTATCAAAGTTAGGAGGTGGATAAATGAAGAAGGCGTGCCACAACAACAGACTCATCTGGTATGCTGCTACTGAATCTGATAACCTCAACTGAGTACATGTATATTTTAGGATGGGAGAAGCTAACTTGCTAGATTTACATTACTCTTACCAGTGAAGACAAATGAATTAAGTAACCCAATGGGATCACTAGTAGTACATAGAAGCTAAAAAGAAAAATAGAAACTGAGACAGATTTAGAAATGTGGAACATTAGGTGATCATTTCCAGTCCAACAAAAAAAACTAAACCTTTACAAGGTGTGCAGGGTGATTAACTTAGATATATACTTCACAAAGTTGGTATTTTCAACCAAGAAGCTATAATGCACAGATATTTTCAGAGCTTGGCTTTGCCCACCTTTCATAGGTTCCCTCATGGCTAGAAGAGACACAGCTAATGTCAAAGGCCTGAAACCCCTGTGAGAGTTTAGATCTCCTAGATATGGAACCAGTGATAGGGACTCAGTATCACTTTGTTTTGATAGAAGTTATGGATTTCAACTGAGGAAATACAAATTAACATTGTAGTTATACCTTGGTACTTAGAAAAATACAATAATGGAAAATGCTTTAGCAGTTACCCTGATAGTTTCCCTGGCTATTACTCTAACATTAGTACTGTTTAAATTCTGTTACATAGTACGGACAGCATAGCACTGCTCCAGCAAGCAGGAGGGAAGGACTGTCAGCTTCAGAGACATTGTTATTTAGTTTGACAAAGCATTGGTAAATGTTTGTCTGAACATTTGTCTCTCATCTAGCCAGTTACTGCACCCAGATGTTTGTCTAAAGATTTTCCTCTCACCTAGTTGGTTTCTGCACACAGCGTCTCTGCATTACCTCAAAATCCACTCTAGAGCAGGACAGCAGAAAACAGCAAGAAATTATTTGTTAATCATCTACTCATTTGTTTACATCTAACCTGCCTTGACAATGTCAAACTAGCGAAGCTAATCAAAGCAACATAGCCTCGAGTGGGAACAGCTCTCTGAATACAAACAAATCACACGGTTGTTACGGTAACTGCAAGTGTTCGGCAGACCAATAACAGGTGTCAGTAATTCCATGAGCACTAAGACCCTAATCAGTTGCAGTCGCATCTGTATAAACTAACATCACAACAGTCTTCACAAGGCCAGCACTAGCAGAGCCAAGCTGAAAACATCCTTCAGAGAGTGTGGTTAGTGATTAGATATTAGCAACAAGAGCACATCAGATGAGCTCATAGCATCCCCTGTAAATCACTGTTGGGACACAACTGGAACTATTCCAGAACAAGACACCAATATGCACAATTCTGGTACAGTTTGTATAGATGTTACGAAAGCACGGCTGTGGTGTTCCTCAGTGACCCCACATTGGCCTTTTTAAAAGCCTTGCGGGCTAACCATGACCCTCTCGAATATACACACAGACAACAGAACCACTTATAATCTCCATCTCTCCCTTTGCTGTATCCCTTTACAGACCTTTGTCCATCTGTGAAAACATGCACATACAAGGGCAAAGAGGGCCGAGCTAAATGGAAAATTCCCATGGACCCCATAAGCCTGGACCATCTTGATATGCATCCCACTACCCAAAACCCAGAACAATCAGGCAGGAAAAGTCCAACAAAACAGGACTGGAACATTTCCTCCCAAAGATTTAAAACAAAAGTTGCATTTAATAACCATTCCCCCAAAAATGCAACCATTTCAAACACAAAAACAAAATAGGAGTCAATGTCCTACATTGAAACCCATTCAATATGGTCTATACAGACCTTTGATTATAGAACATCCTAATTGAAGGCATCACCCATATGGCATACACACGCCTTTGATTATAGAACATCCTAATTAAAAGGCATCACCCGTAGTCTACACACAATCCTAACTGAACCTCTGAATGTTCCAGTGTGCCTGTTGACAATAGCTCAGGGGGAGTGATAGACTGAGATAAGCAAAAACACACATTTTAACCAAACGTATGTGGACACCTCTACAAATATTGGCGGTCTGGGGCTGTTTTTCAGGGTTTGGATTAGGCCCCTTAGTTCCAGAGAAGGGTCAACTTAATGCTACAAGACATTTTAGATAATTGGGTCCTTACAACTTTGTTGCTATAGTTTGGGGAAGCTCTTTCGTGTTCCAGCATGACTCTGTGCACAAAGCGGTGTCCATAAAGCAATTGGAACAACATTTTTTTGCAGTGCAGCTCCCCTACGGTGCAACACAACCAACCCCACCCAAAACAAAAACAAGACAGTCAGATCCAGATGCGTTCCAGTGCTGTCACTTTAATGGTTCAGTCCTTCCCTCCATTTCCTCAGAGAGTATCAGGTGTGTGTGTGTGTGTGTGTGTGTGTGTGTGTGTGTGTGTGTGTGTGTGTGTGTGTGTGTGTGTACCTGGAAATTTATAAAAATACGATGAGACCCACGTGTGGAGAGGTGGGGTTAATGTATGGACCATCACACCCAAACTTTGGAGGATAATGCTGGGAAAATAGAGGAGGATAGACCCTGCCACCTGGCTCCTAGCTAAACCCTATTCCTAACCATTAGAAATGTGAAAACGTTCTAGGAACTGGGAGGCGATTGGACAGCTTTTAGTAAAATGGCATACGTTCAGATTAAGGTTAATAGTCTAGATGAAATTTCCCTGACATTCCCAAACAGATTTGGAAGACATTGTTTTTGCTTGCACCGTTGAGGTTGATTGTGAAATTTGTAAAGGAGTTGGAGCAGTCCCTGAAACAGTATAGTGAGCTCCCTGATGAAACCGCCAAACGCTACCCAGGCCAAAAGCGGGATGAATATATCAAGTCCACTAAGTATGGAGACCCAAATTACTTTTTATTCTCAAAGTAGTCTTATTTTAGAAGAACAGCTGTAACTGTCTTTATGGGAAGCTTGTACAGAAATGAGCCTCTGTGATCGGGACTCACCTCAAGCGTCTGCATCAGAGTGGGTTTGATGGCATCCTTCATCAGCACGGCCAGCGCTCCACTCACACCCTGCAGACAGAATCAATCACTGATATCATTTTTACAGGGATTGTCTAGTATGCTACCAATGAAACACGTAACTATCAGGCGTCTGCACAATTCAGAATTGAATTGATAATGACTCCTAAATTCCAATTCAATTCATGAATTTGAATTGATGTCAAAAACAGAATCTAGAATTACAATTCGAATTTGAATTAAAGCAAGCTGAATTGAAAGTCAATACAAATTCTAAGAAATTCATATACTTAATTTAAGTGAAGTGATAAACAATGAAGCTTTACAGTATGTCAGATATGATTGCATTACATATTCTATAAATGACATTAGTTTGAACTACTTGTACAGATTACATTAACAGGAAATGTTTTCCCTCAGCAATGTATGTTAAAGGAGTGTTCCACAGTAAATCAGTTTCATAGTATACCATTTACAAACGTTACCATAGATGATTTATGTCATATACACGTCTGTTCTTTTTCAATATATCAGAGAAAAGCCAATAGTATATTTCAGTTCCTTTCGCATCCACTGGGGGGCTTCTGTATCCGTCTAAAGTTGAGTTACCACAACTCCCAGAATTCC
>JACXGM010028315.1:0-14106 GCA_016801145.1 Umbra pygmaea | reverse complement strand
TTTAAAGAAATATTCTCTCGCGCAATGCTTCTGAATTATCTTTCTGACACGCGCTCATTCTATTTCGACAATTGTTGTTGTCACGCAGTTGAATAAAATAGGTGATTGTTTTGTCCAACGATTAAACATCAGTAACACTATGAGTATCACTATGGTATATTATGTATATGCAATAAATCACAACCTTTATATGTGCATAGCTTTAGACTACTTTTGTCGATGAAGTATTAACAGCGAATGAGCACTTGCAGTGTAACAGAGCTGTGTGTCATGTGACCACCGTGCAGCCAGCAAAACGTGTTTGAGAAGATAAAATCGCGGTCATATTCTACACGACACATAGACTACACACTGATTTTTTTTGCCAAAAAAGGACAAGTCAACAATATTCGATTAATTTGTTTAGCTCAATCAATGTACTTGTTAAATTACAATTAATTTTACTTGTCCTTTCGGACAAGTGATTCTACGAGCTCCTTGTCCGACCACTTTTTTTACTTGTCCCGGACAAGCGGACAAGACTTAATGTCGAGCCCTGATTACCAGTATTTATATTTTCATCTGATTGTCAAGCAAGCACTTTAACATGTGCTCTCTCAAGGCCGCACAGCACATCTGTGTTACAGTGGCCAGGGTTGGTATCCTGGTTGCAGTATTCCAACAATGCCCTGTTGCTCCTTATGGGGTGGTGCAAATTGGTACAGCACTGTCTGGGATAGATGAGTAGGTAGTAAGACACAATTACCTTGTTGTGTCATTCTGGACTGAACCCTTTTGTCTAGGTCAATCATGGCTGTATAGTTGATGGTTGTGTAGCCTCTCATGTACAGACTAAAGGCCTCCAATAAGAACGAGCAATGTGATAAGAATTGAACAGCTTGGCAACACGCTTGTTACAAACACAAAATGCACAGCTTAAAATGTATAATTCAGAAACTGACCGGCCCGTGCCAATTAACAAACACTGTAGAAACACAAATCGGTAATTTCCACATTACAGTCCCTGTTCAAAAGGCTGAATAAGTACTACTTATTGTAGGGAATAATTGTCAGGAAATACAGTTTTTACAGATTTTGTAACGTGTTTTTCACTGGTGAAATATTCTACAAATATGCGCTTAAGATGTGGGAGTGTTGTGTGGTGTTAGGACAAAGGACCAAAATACAGGACTGTCCTTGCACAGTTTCCAATGTCGGCCAGCATTTTACCCTGATGATATGATGAACTGTTACTGTTCTATGGGTTCTACTGTTCCTCTGACTGCCTCCTTCAAAGTGTAATAAAATATTGTTACTGTTCTATGGGTTCTACTGTTCCTTTGGCAGTCTCCCTCACAGTGTAATGGAATATTGTTACTGTTCTATGGTTCGCCTCATTAATTTAATCGATTTGCAGTGGCTTGAGAATAAAGTCTTTCAACATCTGTGTTTGTCAGATCATATTAGCAAGTGGCCCTGCCAAAAAAACACCCTGTCCTTTGCTGTGATTGGATTGGGCCGTGTGTGTGTGTGTGTCACCACTAACTCCCTGAACATACACTGGTTGGGTTTTATCGCCACCTTGCTCACACAGTATTTCTTCCCTTTGCATTTGCAGAATATCTGTGTCTAGCGAAAGGGGACAGTTTAAACAAAAATCAGACCACTGGCTGTAAAAATATGCCTTAACTTGTTCTTCCTCAACTCAAAGGCAAGTAGTTGTTGTAGTTATGGAGGTAGTAATTAGAGCTGGGACAGCATGTCATCGATTACGCAAAGTTGATGACCCGCCAAAGGTACCGTCGACTTGCCATATTTTTATACTGGTATGATGTCAAAATCTCGCCCAAGGGCTTGAAATTATGGGAGTATTTCAAACAAAGTCCCAACAATCTAGTGGTATTTAATATATGTAAATCACAAATGGCTTTTTATAGCAATACACCTGAAAAACATACAATAGGAAAAGGCGTGATACTCCAAGCCGATACTTTCTCCACATTTAAGAGTGTTTATGCTGCGCAACGCTTTACAGATCAGCCATAGATGGCCATAGTTGTTTTCCTAAAGTGCCAAAGATGGAATAGTAGCCTACTGTACAACACATTATCTAGATAGGAAACCATTGTATTGCTCAACCATGTAACGATTGGGACAACAATACCAACAAACTGGTAAATCTGATTCACATAAATGTTTCAATGGAAATGTAGCTGTATAGACTTTCGTGTAGCTGGATAGACTTTCGTGTTGATGATAACGAGTCGACTTCCCCTTTCAGTGACCAGCTTATAAAGCTATTATTATTATTATTATTATTATTATTGCAATTTTAAAAAATATATATAAGAAAACCGATTTTATATTTTATAATGCTTCCCCTTTGTTTTACACAATAACCGCCTAAAATGCAAAATCATTACCAAAGACAGGGCCACGCGGGCCTATTATTGAAAAAAAAACTAGAATCACAATTCTCCAATAGAGTTGAAATGGCAAAATACCAAATCGCTCTTCTCATTGGTATTTTCATGTAGCCTAATACTTGTAAAAGTATGGGTGCATAATATATTAGAATTATCAAGGAAACGCGCACATAATTACAGGACCAAACGAACTTTGGCCACTGAATGTCTGCGTCTTTAATACCGTTCACCCGTTTGTTTTGTCCCAGGCGACAGAGCGAGAAGGCTGCAAGTTATTAGGGTAGTCACTGCATACTCTGGCGTCGCATGAATTAATAATGAGCATTCGGGAAGGAAAGACAAATGTCTGCAGTTTGCAACAATTCTGGACGAACAAAATAATAGAAGTTCTGACGTACTAATGTTAAAAAAAGTGTCTTAAAGGAAATACGGAGTAGACTTAATGTTTTGTTCAATAAATTACAGTGATAGAACAGCTATAACTGTGTACCGATTATAACAATCAAATACCTTAACAGAATATTATATGATGTAAACTATTGACATTTGTAATAAATATTACACATTCTTGACCTGCAATATAAATGATGTTCTTCTGAATATGTAGGAGCATTTCCACTTGAAAAAGACATGAATTACTTCATTTACTTTGTTGTTAGCTAAAATGTAGATTTCACTTTATTCCTAAATTCATTTTTATTCCTATATTTAGATTTTTTTGTATAGGTCTTTTGTGTTAAAATTTGTAAAACCAGTTAAGACTGTGCTATTTTTCGTTTTGCATACTGTTTGTTTTGAAGAGATGATTGAATAAAATATTGAAATATTAATTATACACATTTTCTGTATTTTATATACATTTTATTATAATTCTATTAATAGTAAAAACAAAATACTCTTGATTAATTGATAAATTAGTCGTTAGATTAATTGATTAATGGAAAAAATAATCGTTAGATTAAAAGTTACAAAAGTAGAAGCCCACCATGACCCAGTCTAATCCCTAGATTAACCAGCTGCGTGGTCAGCAGAACCTGCTGTGGTCGAACCCCACGTGATTTCGTCAGTAGTCCCTCCACACTGTAGCTCCCAGTGACGCATGTCTCTCTGTCCAATCCTTGTTTATACCCGTCGGTCTGCTCACACTGTTTACACTTGTCTTACTGCGTCATGGTGGCACATGTCACGTCACTGTGATTAAAACCACCCAGACGTTCTGCCTCGCCTCTGAAAGATGGAGATGCAGTTGAATTTTCATAATCCTGTCGCATCGATGCGGCTCCAGCCCTGGACAGGCCATGCTGACTGAGCAGGTCTGCGATGGCCCAAGCTAGCAGGGCAGAGACAGGCCAACACAATGACTGGAGAATAGCTCACAAACACAGTACAAAAGATGTGGACATTTTAGACTCTGGAAAAGTAGTTTTGCTCTGGAAAAGTAAATAGTCAGCACACAATCTATTGAATATGTGTTTCTACCAATGGGGCTTAATTTCTTTTGTGCCTTAAAAGACAGTTGCAATGTAGGTCATATACCTGTATACACATCTGTGCTGGACTGTGTGTGCGTGCGTGTGTGTGTGCGTGCGTGCGTGCGTATGCATCCATGCAAAGTCTACAAGCATTTATTATTACAAATTTTAAAACCCATACACCATTGCCCTTTGTATGCTCAAGTTGGCTCTTGTATACAGCTTTATATCCATGAGAAAATAAAACAGGGAGCTACCATCTTCTTTCTCAGGGCTTGCACTGAATAAGATAGAAAGTCATTGAAATATGCTGCTCTCTCGGCATGGAATGAATTGCGAAACTGCCTGAACCTTTGTGAGTTGGTCTCATTGGATGTTTTTTAAGCATTTTTAAATGACATGTAGGCAGGCACATGTAAATGTTTTGACTGATAGATCTGTTTGGTCACTGATGTAGCTGATTGTGCTGCTGCCTGTGTCCAGTTTCAAAGGATATATACATTGAAAGTTGTTGATAATGTCAACAATGCTGAATGTGGTTCTTCCCCAACCTGCAGTCCCAACACCCTACACCGGGTGGCCTCGTATCTCTGCCTTTTACCGGAGCTGGCAGAGGGAGAAGAAACCTCTTATGACAAGGAGGTGCTCCTGGAACTACTGGTATGTGCCTATCCACTAGACAAGGGTTGCCCAACCCTGTTTCTGGAGGTCTACCGTCCTGTGGGATTTCTCTTCAACCTAGTTGTGACTAACCTGATTTAGCTTTCCATCCAGGTTATTATTAGAATCAGGTGTGCTAAATTAGGGTTGAAGAAAACCTACAGAACAGTAGATCTCCAGGAACAGGGTTGGGCAGACCTGCACTAGAATTTGCCCCATCTCACTGTTTCCCAAACCAGGGATTGCAACCCTTTGTGGGTCACTTGTTATGAAAATGTTAAGTTAGAATCTGGACTTAGGTCGTTTTCACAGATAAAAGTCCGGACCAAGGTCCGAACCAACGTTCGTGTTTAATTACATTATATACATTTGATCCCGTTCTTTTTGGTTTCACATAGTGATTTTGCTAGCGCACTAAAGAACTTTCCATGACATACCTACGGCCTGTCATCACCACATACGTGTGTTGCTTCTCCCTTTTGATTGGCGTGATTTTTTTGTCTTTTTCCGTATGAATGAAAATGAATGAACAAATGAATGAGCAAAACCCGATTGCGTAGTATTACTACCAGCAGCATCAACGTCAGCACAAACTGCAATCGCAGCACAAACTACAAGCACAGTACTCGCGAGAAATGTATTTGAATGATTTCGTCTGATTGAAATGAAATGAAATATCTAATCTCCCCTCTCCACGTAGGCCTACTTCCACGATTAATTTTTGCTTCTTCTAGCGTTTTTTTTCCAGAGTTTGTTCTTTTTCTATGGTATATAGTTGCCTAACTTCCTGTAATTGATCCGAAAGTCCGAACCATCCAAAAAGTGTTTTCATACTGCAAACGAACCGAACCATGGTTCAGTTTGGTCCGGACCGAGACCACCTTTTTGATCGGACCAAAATTTGGTATTTTGATCAGGACCGTGGTCCGAGGCACCTTTCACACCTGCAATTTTGGTTCGGACCAAACAAAGTTTCGAAAGTCTGGACCAAATGAGGTATGTGTGAAAACGCCCTTACTGGCTGTTGATACATGAAGGGGAAGTTTGTGAATACCCTACAATAGGTTGCAAATACACATTTTTGTCTCCCATCATTTGTGGCTCTATTTTCCTAATATTTTATAATATTAAGCTATGTTCTGATTGTAGTATTAATAGATTAGACCCTTTTTTGGTTTTCCCATTTTCCTCCCTTCCCAATTCCCACTGACCCTGTCGGCAAATCTGCAACTCCTTGTACAGATCTGTGGGATGACGAGGGGCACGCACATGATGTATCCAACCACATGTCGCCAAGCTGTAGATTCTTTTTGCACTGCTCATCCAACACGGAAGCCTTTAACCACATGCACATTTACCGTAATGATTACGTTCCCTATACTTCCGCGAATAAATTTGCAGGTGCCTGATCTGAACACAAGGTTGCTGGAGAGCAATGTGGCACGATAATCTGATTTTTTCTAACCCAAATCTCTGGCAGTGCTATGCTAAATTACGCTGTCTCATGCAGGAGTTCTGTGTAAAGTTTGAGGCTATCATGGTACAATGCAGCGATTTAGCTGACTACGCCATGCGGACCCCCCAGATTAGATAATTTTCTTCAGAACACCCTAGGAGGATGGACCATTAATGATTATACTATATTCTTCATGAAACATTGAACACTCTTTGCCTGACTTTTTTTTAACCTTGATATATTATTACATATCAATTTTAAGTTTGTGGACCATAGTTTTTTGTAATGATTCATGGGTCCAAAACATTTGGAACCACAGCCCTAACCTCTGATTAAAGATGACATTTCATTCATGATCCTTTATGTCTTAAATCTGTGTTTGGGCTGATGGTAAGGACACAATGGATGCTGAGGTAATGACACTTGAGACATCCCCCCAAGATGCCCTTAAGTTAGATGGAATTACCTTCGTCAAGGTGGCATTGGGATACAGTCGTTTCCTGAACAATAACAACTTAGAAAGGATAGTAGCATAACAACATACAGCGATCAGCAATAACATTATGACCACTGACTGGGGAAGTGAATAACACTGATAATCTTGTTATCGTGGCACCTGTCAGTGGGTGGGATATATTAGGCGGCAAGTGAACATACTGTCCTCAAAGTTGATGTGTTAGAAGCAGGAAAAATGGGCAAGAGTAAGGTTTTAAGTGGCTATAACAAGGGCCATATCCTGATGGCTTGATGACTGGGTTAGAGCATCTCCTTAATCTCTGCTTTTATGGTGTGTTCCCGGTCTGCAGTGGTCAGTACCTATAAAAAGTGGTCCAAGGAAGGAAAAGCAGTGAACCAGCAAACGTGTCATGTGCGGCTAAGACTCATTGATGAATGCGGGGTCCGATACAACAGACGAGCTACTGCAGCTCAAATTGGTGAAAAAGTTGAGTGCTGGTTCTGATAGAAAGGTGTCAGAACACACAGTGCATCACAGATTGTTACGTATTGGGCTGAGTAGCCGCAGACCAGTCAGGGTGCCCATGCTGACCCCTCTCCATGGCTGAACCGCCTACAATCGGCATGTGAGCATCAGGACTGGACTACGGAGCAATGGAAGAAGGTGGCCTGGTCTGATGAATCACATTCTTTTACAGCACGTAGATGAGCGGGTGCATGTGCAACGCTTACCTGGGGAACACATGGCACCAGGATGCACTATGGGGAAAAAAGCAAGCCAGCAAAGGCAGTGTGATGCTTTGTGCAATGTTCTGCTGAGAAACCTTGGGTCCTGCCGTTCATGTGGATGTTACTTTAAAATGTACCACCTACATTGATGCATTGCAGACCATGTACACCATTGCATGGCAACAGTATTCCCTTATTGGCATTGGCCTCTCAGTAGGATAGTACGCCCTGCCACAAGCAAAAATGGTTCAAATTTTTTTTGTTTGAGGAACACAACATAGTGTTAAAGGTGTTAACTTGGTCTCCAAATTTCCCAGATCTCAATCCAATTGAGCATCTGTGGGATGTGCTGGAAAAACAAGCCTGATACATGGAGGCCCCACCTCGCCACTTACAGGATCTAGCGTCTGGGGTGCTAGATACCACAGCACACCTTCAGAAGTCTAGTGGAGTCCATGCCTCCAATAAGTCAGGGCTGTCTTGGTGGCAAAAGGGGGACCTACACAATATTAGGCAGGTGGTCAGAATCTTCTGGCTGATCAGTGTATATCTGACTTTAAAATCAATTAATTTATGCTTTTGACCTTGGAATAAATAAAGACTATGAACCGCCTCACTCCCACACCAATCATGCTAGCCACATTATGGCTCCATTTTGATGATGCGGGGGGAAATGTTGGAAAGTAGTGGAGGAAGATGGAGACACTGGGGATGAAGCCAGGTTTCTGTCATGTTTCCACAAGCATGCTTAGTTCCTTCAGAAAGCCGGCGTCCACTGTTTTGGCTCATCCACTGACCTGCACTGCCTTTAATACTGGGATCACCCCAGACATCTCAGCCCTGCCCACTTTTCACTAGAAGCCTTTGCATAATTAGATTGTTCCCTGAGCCACCATCAGGGGACTTATTTAGCTGGCCCTGGGTTGCCTTGAGCAACCACAGTTCTCCCCAGATTCCCCTTTGTTGTTGTGCATCATGTGGTGTGCGTGGCTGGAACGCTGGGCTGTACGGAGCCACTGCAGAGAGAGCGAGAGTAATTAAACCTGGGTATGGAGCCACTGAGCTGGCCAGAGTAATGCTGCACATTGAGCTTCCAGCTATCGCTCTTCTCCTGATATTTATTCCTCAAAGCCATCAGCCACCCACTCTTGAATTCTAATTTTTTTGTTGCTTATTGTTGAATAATTTTCCATGAGATTTTATAACTCACATTGCTGTGAATTTGATCCATCATTATGATATTCATTAGTTTGACAGTGAATGTCAATTTTCAACAGTCCTAATCGAGACAACTAGATCTCCATGGATACCTGATAGTCCTGGATGATAACTATGACAGAACCTCGGGTTAGATAGTGACTGGCAGTGATCAGCATGGCAGCCAGTAAAAGACAACCACAATACAGGGTTTATTATTGTATATGCTTCTGCATTATATTTGGCACTATTTTCGGTTCCTGACATAAAATACGCACGTACACATTTTACATTTTAGTCATTTAGCTGACACTCGTATCCAGAACGTACAATGAGTACAGGGATATTCCCCTGGAGCAACTTAGGTTATTGTGCCTCGTCGACATTTGGTACATTTGGGAATTGAACGGGCAACCATTCGACTAAAAGTTTGACTCATTATCCACTGAGCCATCGGCAGGCTAACTAGATATAAGCCAACTGCTTCTGACCTGATTTTACTTTCTAAAACAATGTTCTAATACCCCGTCTGTCTGTTTACATGAGTCAGTCAGTCAGTCATGTGTTGTTGGGGTGGAGCATTCAGTTCCAGAATGGGCCAAAGGCTCATTAACCTAATTTCTTTCTCTCTCCCTCATTGTTCTTCTCCTGTCCCTCTATGCCCTCACATTCTTACAGGTGTCTCGTCATGAGAGGAGAATCTCCCAAATCGAACAGCTCAACCAGATGCCTCTTTATCCGACCGAGAAGATTATCTGGGATGAGAACATTGTCCCAACTGAGTACTATTCAGGCGAAGGTGTGTGTGGTTTATGTCCATGCTAGCTCTTGGAATCTATCCCATAGACACCTTTGTTAACCCACACCTCAGTGCACCTGCTTAATAGGCAATCCTCTCCTGGCTGGCATGGGCTTTTTCACCAGCTAAGATGCCTGTAAGCTTATTGAACTACATAAGCCTATCTTCATCTATAAGGCTATATCTGTTTAAGCCTGCCAAGAGATTACTTGTGTAAACTAGTATACTCTGAGATGTATAATAGCTATATGGTTAAAGTGGAGTTGACTGCATTTTAACTACTTTGCAAATTTACAGAGATACATATATATAAAATATTGTATATTGTTATGCAGGGATTGTTTGCAGAATAAATGCTGAGGAGGGTCAGGTGGAATTGGACATTGCAAAAAAAAAAAAAAGGACACCATACAGTTTTTGGAAGCATATTTCAAAATATTTTAAACGTTTCACTCTGAGATGTAAACTAGCTGTATATTTAGCTGAGGCTTAAACTATCTGTATACTTATCTCTGAGCTGTAAACGAACTGTATAAATAACTGTGAGGTGGGTAACCCTGGGTCATATTAATGCTACTTTAAGGAAATTGATACAGACATGGACGGAAGTATTGGTACCCTTCAACCTTTAAAATAATATTAAAATGTTCTCAGATCTAAATAAATTGACAAAACATTTCCAAAAGTTATCTTTATTTTACATTCTCTAGAACGGACACTATGATTTTTGATGTAACATATTACTTTAAATGTACAATATGTAGTTTTCCAAAACAATAACAACATGTACTTTGCATTAAAAAAACAAACATCACTATACCTATATTATATATATTTCTTAGTTGTGTACTTTAATTATCCTAAATGTTTCCACCAACTTTCAAACCCCAGAGAAATTTGTAATATAATTCAAAGACACCGGACGTTTCATTTTGTCGTTCGTCAATGGCATTATATAACCTTTGACTGCTCTAAGTTCCAGGGAACCGCCAAACATAACGTGAATAAAGTTCTAATATTTTTAACAATACATTACTTTGTCAGTAAACATTTTTTTTCTGCCGGCGACACTAGATTGGAAGGTTCTCATTGACGACGATGAAAAAAGCATGATCCCACGCTACTTCCCGACGTCATCCAAGTACATCTTTAGCTGTTGTTTTGATTGAGAGCCCCCTAGCGGCCCAAAATGACATATTGTACGTTTAAATAGTCAAACAAATGAAAATAGCATGGACAAAAATATTGGGACCATTAACCTAATTTTTCCCAGCACAGCCTTTGCAGATAATAACTGCACTCAAGCTGTCTGTAGATTTCTACACTCTTCAACTGGCAGTCTGGTCCACTGTTCTTGAGAGAACTGCTCCAGGTCTCCTAGGTTTGATGGGTGCCTTTTCCCAACTGAGGGGCGCAGATGGCTCAGGGAGTCAGACTTCTAGTTGGAAGGTTGCCAGTTCGATGCCCGACTGTGCCAAATGTCGTTGTGTCCTAGGGCAAGTCACTTTACCCTAATTTTCTCCGGGGGAATACCCCTGGATTCACTGTAAGTCACTCTGGATAAGAGTGTCAGCTAAATTACTAAAATGTAACTGCGATTATCAGCTCTTTCCACAGATATTTGATTGGATTTAGATCAGGACTCAGAAGGCCAATTCAGGGTAGTCCAATGTTTTCTTGTGGATGCTTTTTGGGGAATTATCCTACTGAAATGTGTGTTCCAGGTTGCCTGGCTCTGCCTAAGCTGAACCTGCAGTTCCTGACTTTGCATGACTACCTGTTGAGAAACTTCAACCTGTTCCGCCTGGAGTCTACCTATGAGATCAGACAGGATATTGAGGACGTTGTGGCTCGCATGAAACCATGGTGAGCATGTTAGCATTTCTGGTGACCATTTTAAATGAAGACTTTCTTTTTTACCCATCTCTTTTGAAGATATTATTAGTATCATCGTTTGGGGTTATGGCGGTGTGGTTTTGGGGACTGACCTGATTTCCTCTCCCCCTATAGGCAGTCAGAGTATGGGGGTGTGGTGTTTGGGGGCTGGGCCAGGATGGCTCAGACTATAACCGCGTTCTCCATCGTGGAGGTGGCTAAACCCAACATCGGGGAGAACTGGCCAGCCCGTGTGAGAGCAGACATCACAGTCAACCTGAACGTACGAGACCACATAAAGCATGAGTGGGAAGGTACGTATTTCAGTGTTGTCAATAAATCAGAAGACATTCCTGCTCTCCTGGTGAATCCTTGCTTTGTCTGGGTTTTCCTATGCTCTGCCCCCCTCCCCATGGCCTCCTGTAGCATCTCAGTAACAACGCATCTAGAAAGTCTTTTTGTTCTGACCTCTTCATCCAAGTCTACTGTACCTTGACCTGTCAACCCCCCTCCTGGTGTCTGCCTGACCACGTTACTGCACTGCTTAATTTCCTCATTTGGTTGTTCCAACTAGTCCACGAGGCTGTCGGTTACATTATCCGCATATTGTCAGCCGCCACAGCATTGATTCACAACTTTACCTTGAACGTAATCAAGCAACACCACCAGGCTGTAGACTGTGACTGATAGATAGCTAAAAGCAGGTGAATGAAAAAGGATAGGCTAGGCCTGGTCACAAAAAGGATGGTCAAACGGTTCACTGTTGGACAATTTTCAGTCAAGAGACTCATCTGAACTTAATTGTAACTCATGTTTGACAGATGACGTGCACTTACCCATTGGTACTATAGCCATTATCTTAGATATTAATACAGTTCGACAAACTAATGTTGAAGAAATGCTAATGGTCTCTGTAACTACAGAAATGATTTGGGGTCTGTGTGGCATATTGAACTAAGTTGCTGCATTGCAGGACAGGCTTGATAGTCAGTGGTTCGAGCCTGAATATGGGTTCTCCAACCTTCCCCGGACCTCCAGCACGAGGCAGCGCAAATTGGCATAGCACTGTCTGGGATTGATTCCAGATAAGTCAAATTATCTACCTTGCCATGTCACTCTCCAGTGACTCCTTGTGTGCAGATCGGGCGCCTGTAGATTCAGTCACGGAAGTATAGTTGGTGAGCGTAATCATCCCGTACATGATCTGACCGAAGGCTTCCGTGTTGGAGGAGCGAAAATAATCTTCCGGCTCTGCCACATAGCCGGATGAACCATGTGAGCGCCCCTCGCCATCCCACTTCTCTCCAAGGAGCTGCGGAGCTACTGACATGGCAGGGTCAGTGGGAAATGGGAGGGGAGAAAAATGAAAAGAAGAGGATAAAAACAAGATTATCAATCAGTCTGAAATGGTGTGTGTGACAGTGTGCTGATGTGATATGGAAAGTCTGAGTCCAGCCGTCATGCAGGAGGCTCAAAGTCATGTCACTGTCAAGTGTCCCCCCACTCTCCTATTCACCTCCACACGTCTTACTCCTCCTGCTTTGTCTTACAGGAGCCACCCCCCCTTCACCTCCCCTTGCATAATTACAGCTTCATGTTTTAAAGATTATCCCAGCGCTGACGTGGCGTTTCCCCGCTCTCATTTCTTCCCCTGCCCTTTCTCACAGGCCTGCGGAAGCACGACGTTTGCTTCCTCATCACGGTGCGTCCCAACCTGCCTTACGGCACACGATTCGACCGCCGCCAGCCCTTCATAGAGCAGACGGGTCTGACCTACGTCAGGGGCTGTGAGGTGCAGGGCATGCTGGACGACAAGGGCCGCGTCATCGAGGAGGGTATGTTTGCACCCAGGCATATGTACACACGCACACGATCATTCACACATACACTTCCCACCACCACACACACACACACACACACACACACACACACACACACACACACACACACACACACACACACACACACACACACACGCTCTGACACACACCCAGTCATGTCACTCGCACCAATCCCCGTCACCCTCCACTCCCTCAAGTCACAGCCCTGGAGGTCTAGAAGGGTTGTCATGGTGACACTCAACCAGAGGCCTGACCTGTTCACATTAACATTCCATTAACCTTAGGGCAACCCATCACACCACAGCACCTTCATGTTTTATGTATTAGCTTTTCCTGTGCTGGAACAGTGATGGGTGCTATGTTTTTGATACTCAACAATAACATGACCTCCGTAGCAACAAACCCATCATAGTAAACCTGTTATTCTGTTGGCCATGGTGTTTCTCCCCCTATATTTGGGTTTTGAAAGGTACCTCGTTAGTTATGGTTTAGGTTGTAGATACGTTAGCTGTACCTAGATCATTAGAAACACTAGAAGCACCTCCTACATGCAGACATCAGTCTTTCATGGTAGTGGATGTAATATCAAGTAAACCTCCAGGTTACGTTGTTACTGTCTCCTCTCCATGTTTCCTCTGCATTTACACTGAGCAGTGCTGACTGGGCCGTAATGTGTGCAGTTCCGAGCTAATTTAAACTTTCAGATATCTGCCCAGACTCTGTCACTTGGGTTGGTGTGTGTGCGTTTTGTTCAAGTGGCTCTTTAATTTGAAATGGATTTGTTCATCCTCCATTTGCTCAGCAAACCCATTGAGATTTAAAACAAAACTGCTATGTCATTCATCAAACTGCGTGAAGCTGTGAGGAGCTCAAAGATACAAACTGATACATTACACAATTTTATTTTAAGTCACCTGCCCTCAGTCCTTTATCCCTGTGTTTACTACACAGTTCTTAATGTGATGCTAGCTGTCCTCAGTCCTTTATCTCTGTGTTCAGTACACAGCTCTTAATGTGATGCTAGCTGTTCTCAGTCCTTTATCTCTGTGTTCAGTACACAGCTCTTAATGTGATGCTAGCTGTCCTCAGTCCTTTATCCCTGTGTTTTGTACACAGTTCTTAATGTGATGCTAGCTGTCCTCAGTCCTTTATCTCTGTGTTCAGTACACAGCTCTTAATGTGATGCTAGCTGTCCTCAGTCCTTTATCTCTGTGTT
>JACXGM010028312.1:0-14107 GCA_016801145.1 Umbra pygmaea | reverse complement strand
TCTATCACTCTCTCACCATGCTGTCTATCACTCTCTCACCATGCTGTCTTATGTTATTACACCATTCTAAACTACTCAACAACAGTGGTGACACAAACCGGGTGATAATGATGCTCTGAATTTCAGACCACTGGTTGTAAAAAGTATTAAGACAAAAAAGGTTTCCCTTTAGAAATTGTGTAATATGTCATCTATGAGCCTACTTGTGGCCAATGTCAACAAAAACACTCACTTTTAAAAGTAGTTTTATTGCTGTCTGAAGTTTAGCAGTCCTACATGTAGATTATGCATTATTTAAAAAGAACATACAGTACTGTGCAAAAGTCTTGATACCCTTAGATATTTCTTGACTCAAATCTATTGTAATGATTCCATTTTTGTGTTCTGCATTAGTGTGTCATGCTAATGATCAATCACATAAAGCACTGATAGAACCAACCAATTAACAAGAATGGATGTAGAAGGCATTAAACCGGGTGAAGGACAATCAAATTAAAAGGGGAGGGTGTGACATGTGACACATTGTTTGTGTAGTTATTTTACTTTTTCACTATCCTCTGCTTTTAAAGTTTATTTAGGACCCATTTTTCCTGCTTCTAACACAACTTTAAGGACAAAATGAAGAAGCAGGAAAAATGGGCAATTAAGAATTTGAGGGACTTTGAAAAGGGCTAAATTGTGATGGCTATCTCCAAAACTGCAACTCTTGTGAGGTGTTCCTGGTCCGCAGTGGTCAGTACCTATCAAAAGTGGTCCAAGGAAGGAAAAGCAGTGAACCGGTGACAGGGTCATGGGTGGCCAAGGCTCATTGATGCACTCGGGGAACGAATGCTGGCCCATGTAGTCCGATCCAACACATGAGATACTGTAGCTTAAATTGCTGAAAAGGTTAATGCTGGTTCTGATAGAAAGGTGTCAGAACACAGTGCATCACAGTTTGTTGCGTATTGGGCTGCGGTTTTAGCAGCAAAAGGGGGATGTACACAATATTAGGCAGATGGTCATAATGTTATGGCTGATTGGTGTATATAGTATAACCTTTATTTCAACAGAGAAATAGCCTGAGACCCAGTTCTCTTATACAGTCGTGCCCTGTGTCAAAACATATACAATTATTAAAAACATATACAATTATTAAAAATAATTGTAATATAGGTGTTAAATTTAAAAATACACAATCAAATATAATTTAAGAAATCACAGTTAACAAAAAGTTAATTTATCATACATTTAAAATCTGGCATGGGTACCCAGAAGTCAAGGTTAATGCTAGTTTGTAAATCATTCCATGTGTGAGTCTCTAAATAAAGGCAGTTTTACACAACTCTAAATAGACCTCTAGAGTTAACCATTCTTGAGTGGGTTTTATAGCTGATGTTTTTCTGATTAATCATTGAAGTAAGATATTCAGGAAATTTCTGGATAAGAGCCTTATATACAAACAGGCTTATATACAACAAGGCTTATATACAAACAGCCTTATATACAAACACCAACTAATATCTATCCCTTCTAAAAGTTAGGGTCTCCTATCCAACTGAAATATACATACTGTAAGACAATGTGTGTATGATAACTGGAACCCGAGATAAAACTGGTTGCTTAAACTGCATTTTAAGGTTTCAAAACTGACATTTTTGCATGCATGTAAAGCACATCAATCAATCAACCAATCAACCAACCAGTATTTACAAAGCCTTTTTTTTTACAACAACATTTTGCTCAATCCCATTGTCTGGAGTGACATAAAAGTAGCATGCAAAAAAAACACAATCTTAACCTATAGCTTTTTTTACCAGCTTAGTTGTACTAAAAAACAAAGACTGTTATCAAACCAAATTCCTTGATATATTTAACAGTGTACACATTTAATTACAGAACCATTTAAGGTGGACATTTGTTGATAATCTATAGGAATATTTTGAAAATAATATTATCTATATATTTAATAATTTTCCCCATTTCTCCCATCCCAATAGTTCTTGTCCAATTTTTCCTCACTAAACCTGCTACGTCGACAGCTCTGCAACCCCCCGACAGATGCGGGATGGGGAAGGGCGCTCACATGGTTCATCCGACCACATGTCGCCGAGCTGCCAATTCTTTTCACACTGCTCATCCAACATGGAAGCCTTTAGTCAGATCATGTACAAGATCACCAACTATACTTCCGCAATTCAATTCACAAGCACCCGATCTGCACACAAGGGATCGCTGGAGAGCGACTTGGCAAGGTAGATAATCCAATTTATCTATCCCAAATACCGGGCAGCACTATGCCTCATGCTGGAGGTTCCAGGGCGAAGTCGGAGAAGCATCTCTGGCATTTCATTGAAGTTTTCAAATCGAGCAAATGGCTACTGCTGTATTTCGGGCAGTACTTGTATACCATTTTGGAAGCAAAGCCCCACAAGATTTTCTGTAAATTTGGGCACAAGTGTTTCAGGATGAGACTAGCTGCAGAGAGGACTACTTCTATCATTTTTCGCTAAAAATATTGCAAGGAAACAGGTAGAAAAACTGCAAACATTAGTAATACAATTACTGTCAAATATCCCTAAGGTTGGGCATTTATGTCTCCAGAAGGAGACTTTGAAGTGCACTTGGCCAAGAAAATCCCTCTGGCTATGCCTGTGGAGTGCTGGGCAAAGTGCTTGAAACCAGATTGAAACATCAGCAGCATGTTGCAACACAAGAAGTCTAGCAGTCAAGTGCATGGCACAGGTGATATCCTGACATTTAAATTCACAGGAACACATCCACACTCTCTGTGGATAATGCTCTCTCTCATTACTTTAAACATTAATTTCCTATACCATCCACTGACCTCTGCTGGGGATGAGGACGGTGTCACTCCCTGCCTGGACATCCTGTTTGGTTCCCTGTGCTGGCAGAGCCACTCTGCTCTCACTGGCATGGAATTGGCAGTGGATCTGGGCACTGGCCCACGCCAACATCTCACTAAGACAGGTAGAGAGGATGTGGCTTAACTCGCTTATTTAATAATTTCACCTATGTAACCAAACTGTAAGAATAACATTATCCGTTTGTCTAATTAAAATTGACCAGTAAATTAAGACAATCGTCATTGTCGTTTCATATTCATCTGGGAACAATTAGGGAGCCTTGCCCAGGCCAGGACGAAAGTGCAGTTAGATGAAAACAGACCTGCTGGCAGAAGTGGAAAGATGAGACATGGGGTTGGTGAAGGTAATGAGACATTCCATCACCTCCCCGGCTAGGAACACCGGGCCTCGAGCCATTGATGCCACCACCTCGATCATCTGTACAGTGTAAACAGTGAAATAGTGGCTTTAAGTCTACAGAGTGGAAACGTGTCTACAAATGTTTACAGTATTGTATGCGTCTATCTCTTACATGAAACGAGCTAATGTTTAGAACGCAAATGGTTATTAAGGTAGGGGGGTTTAAACCTATGGTATTATAACCTACCAAATCTTTACAGAATGCTTTGTAATGTCAGGAAGATTAACTAGAGATTAACTAGTAAACACTGTGTGCTGTTTCAATATGAACCTTACTTAGCTAATATAGTACAGTGTTATAGTTTCACTAGCAACTAGCTAAGTTAAAAAATAAATAAGAAAACCACACCTTGGCCTTGGATGTGACAGCAGCTCGAACTCGGCCTCTAAGAAATCAAAATCAAACAGTCAAATCGATTTAAATATTACATTTAAGTTAGATGGCTGTCGTTAACTGCAGTAAGTAGGCGAGACATTCAGCAACACCGCAAAAAACAAAACATTGCATCTTGCCGCTGCACGACCATGATTTGTCCAGGGTTTAAAATAAATGCTATTGAAAATAGTTATTTTTCATAAATACAATCAATGGACCAAATAAATAATGACATGTGTTAAACGTTAAAAGTTATTGTTAAATAAAAAATTCAACAGATACATATTTTTACAATAATGTCCCAACTGTACATTTCACAGGAATACCATGCAGTTGGCCATCTTAAAGCTCCCCGTGGCATATGGGAGTAGCTATTTACATTCTATTTGGGGGTTATTGTGTTTTTTATGTTAATTATTGTACATAAAAGTGTGTTTTGAACAGGAAAAATATACAATTTTAGTTTAAATATAATATTTTGTAGTGAAAAAAAACAGGAAATCACAGGTAATTTGACACAAATTGGAGGACCAGGCTTTCTGAGAACCCCCCCCCTCCCCGTTGTCTGTGAGTTGGTCGATTCTCACACTGTGAACTTCACCAGTGTAAAGTGCCATGTCGAATTTGCATATTGGGCGATCTCTTACTTGGATAGGATTGGCTTGTCATTCAAGTAGGATACCGGTTTAGAATAATATTTGGATATATACCGGGTACACTTTCGATAAGGTTAATCCGACACGTCTTGTCTTTCAACATAATGATACAACCTTCTAATTTTACGCGACTAAGAATCTTACTTCAAAATCATCTATCAAAACCGGAGGTCTGCGGATTGTCAGAAGCTTTCTTTCTGACAACCTTCCCACGTTTGTAGCGATGCTAGTTTGCAGTATTTGTTGAAAACAGCAAGTAAAACCGATCAGTAACAGTGTTCACTTTTATTCATTGTGGTCGTTGTTAACATGTGCATACTCCGCATAATGCACATATAGTTCTATATCTCGTCATTGTTTACGACGAACATAATTCATCGTGGCCACTGCTGGCTAAACCACCCGCGCACACAAACCTCGGGAATGTGGCTCAACCACACCGGACCATCAAGGGCCTTGGTTCCGTGGGTCAGCAACAGTGACAGCTAGTTGACATTGTAGCTTGCCGTGAGAATGCCTCTCCTATCCCTGTAATTTCGACACAACAAATGGCATGGAGCAACTGTTTTGAAGACCGATGAGCACAGGATCTGTTAAAGGCATACATGTTTATAATAGGCAATGTAGGTGGTAAATATTTACATGTTATTATATTAACCTGTCCTCCGCCTAGATGGAGTATAGTGATCTAACTGTTACATACCTGTACTTACCTGATACACCTGTTCCCCAGGAACCTAATATTGTCTTTAAGGAATACTAAATATATAATGAAAAAAGGTTCCATCTCTTTTAATTTTACTGTTAAACAAAAGGCTCTAGTGCCCTTGAAAAATTGAACATTCTTGCACTAATTAAATGTTCACATCTCCAACAGGTGTAGCAGGGGTTGTTCAAACTCCACACAATAGACACCTGGAAGATAATCTCACTTTCATTTCTACCTGACTACACGCTGAACATGACGACCATGGATTCGAGTGAAAACAATTCGACAGCTGAGCTCATGAGTCGCTATGTGTCTTCAGAACCGGGTTACGGGGTACCGAAAGACGGTTGGCGAATCTGCTTGGCGCACGAATTTAAGGAGAAGAGGAAGCCGTTCCAAGCCAAAGATGTGTCCTTCTCCAACCTCGTTGACCACATTGGTCTAGGTGTTAGGTGAGCCTGAACACTTTCTTACCCTCACAGACTTTGCTATTTCTCGTATTTATTCCAACTTAAAAATGTTTTTTTTTGCATACACAGTATAGCAGATGTTGTCCTGGTATTTAAATAAAATGAAAGTGGCCATTTGTGGATATATACAGCTCTGGAAAATATTAAGAGACCACTGCAAATATTTCTTAAATCAATCGCATTGAAAACCTCTGGAATGTGATCAAGAGGAAGATGGTCACAAGCCATCAAACAAAACCGACCTTCTTGAATCTTTGCGCCAGGAGGAGGATAAAGTTACTTGACATCAATTTAAAAGACTGGTGGAGAGCATGCCAAGACGCATGAAAGACAATTGTCTTACAATTATTATTATTATTATTAGAAGTTAACACATTAGTATTGTTGTTTAAAAATGAACATGAACTTATTTTCATTGCGTTATTTGAGGTCTGACAATGCTGCGTCTTTATTTGTTATTTTGACAAGTTGTCATTTTCTGGGGAAAAAATGCTCTCAATTCCAATATTTTTATTTAGAATTTGGGAGAAATATTGTCATTAGTGTATGGGTGAAATTAACTTTAGTTTTTTCTTAAACACATACCTATCAATATTTAAACCAGAGACACTGATGATTTAGCAGTGGTCTCTTAATAGTTTTCCTGAGCTGTTCATGCATGTGTGTGTTGGGGATGTTTGTGTAAGAAAATCTTTGTTCCTGGACAGTGTATAGTTGAGTATGTGCTAGGTGAATGTTAATGAATGAATGAATGAATGAGCGAACAGGGCAGGGGAGGGGTCTTGAGTGTGAGGTCACCACAAACAGTTGAGTGTAGGAGCAGATATGAGTTCAACAGTCTTGGAGGTAGAAGCTTTCTTTCGATCCCTCTGTCCTGGCTGTTATTAAAGACACATCACGAATAACTTACTTGAGCACCGTACTTTAGTTGCACCCTACGTGACCAGGAAATGCCAACCCCAAAATAGTAACTGATACCTGTAGGCCTATTTATTTCCAGCATGGTTCTCTCGCACCCAAGTTGTAATTCCTATCCATGCTCACCCTGATCCTTTTCTTCTATTAACAGTTGCTTGCACTTGTCACTAAACAAGAACACATTTAAAACAATTTTATCATCAGGATTGAGACGGCTTTGATGGCTGCCAGCACTCTGCGTTTCTGAAATAGGGTAGTCTGGAAATGAGGCGTGGATGGCTCTCTTCATACAAAGGTGATGTTGATATACTCAAAACAATGTAACAACAACAAAATCAGGGGAAGAAGATAAGCAGCCAATAAAACAGCCTGTTGTTCATGCAGTCGCACGCACACACGTATGTATGTACATGCGCTGTGTAATGGTTGGTCAGGTGTTATGAGTGTGATGATACACTCAGGCAGGCTTGTGTGTGTGTATCTGTTGTCCACTATATGGATATATGTGACACACTGATATCCCCACAAAGATAGAAAAGCTGAAATATTATTTTTTTTGCTGGTCCCCACCACAATGGGGGAAATATCTTTACCTGCTCCGAGGTTAGGTTTAAGGGTTCGGTTTAGTGTTGGATTCAGGGTTACTTTTAGCATTTGATAGTACCATGCTGGGTTTAGGCATTCAAAGTAGGTTATTGGGGAAAGGAATATCCAGAACAGATTTCTGGGTCAGAGTTCGGTCTAGCCACACAAGGAAAAGAAAAACAATTATGAGTGTGTGTGTGATTGGGGGAGGGAAAGAACTTAAGGCTGATCCGATCTGTCTGGTGGGTACTGTAAAGCTATTACAAACTGTCGTAATAACAGGAGACCAAACATTTTAATTGTATGTAATTGTGACCAACCTCATGTTTTCACCCACTAGCTTGACCTAGGCTAGTCATTAGTATGTGTTAGCCAGCCTTCATGTATGTGTGTGGTAGTTTGGGCATGACTGTTCCACTACCACCTATACATGTGTGGTGTGTATGTGTCTGTTTGTTTAGCTCTCCTTCACTCTACTCATTCTTACAGACATCGATTAGACCGCTTTTCTGACCCTGCAAACAAAGAAGATTAGCTCTATGCTAACATTGGTGGACTGAGAGCATTATCCGTTAAGGTGTGTTCCTCCAGTCTATTTTCATGTCTCGCACAGATGGTTACCATGGCAAAGTCAGTTAATCAGTCCGTTTCTTTTGCTTTTGTGTTTGTAAAGTGGTTGAAAGGTCCAATGCTTGTCTGAATGGACCACTGTCACTGTAAACTAGGAGCCTGGTCCTGCGTTTTCAAACATTGGTCTATCAATAGAGGTCAAAGCAGGCATTCTGGGTAAAACCAGTCCTGTTCAGAACCCATTTTAAGGTATAGAGTTTGGCTGAACCAAGCTCAGCTGTAAAACTTGGTAAATGAAGATTTCTAAAGCCTGCGCTGGTCTGAAAGCCCAGCTTTGGTTCTAAAGTCTTGGGAAATGCTGGCCCTGCATTTAAACCAGATCATAAATACGGTACAGAGAATGAGAAATATTCAGTCTGCTTTTTTTATATTAGTGAAGTTCACTCTGCACAACGATTTAATCTCTGTTACTGATCAATTCAGAGAATCATTCCTAAGCATATGGCAACATAACTTCCTTTACTTAACAGTTGTTGTTATATGATAGTAAAACATTTCATACACAATTCTTTGGAAGTTGCTTAGCAAATACAATATGCAGCTGGATAATGAGGGGTTCATGCAAAAATATTGAAAGGGATAAAATACCTTGAAGACTGCCTTTGGCACACTCTTAGTATTTGCACTTGAACTTCTTATTCAAGAAACGTCCTCTCTTTGCACCTTGTTAATGCCCCTCACAGATGCGATTCACTGATTGTAACAGAGTGAGGTCAAATAGCAATTGGATGTTGTCCCTTTTTTCCTTCTGTCACTTTGGATTTGAAAGGGTACTACTGTCTGAATTATGAGGATAAACTCTAGAATGTTGCTTTAATTTTGAAAGTAGACCAATTTAAGGTGACATACCCCCCCAAAAAACAAATCGGGGCATGGGTCTTTGGTTGTTACTCATTCTCGATTCATTTGGATTATCAGTAATCCAAATCAATGTGATTGGAAAAAGGTATTCTACTCATATTTTGAGTTAATGTTCTCTATTGGTGCCATAGTTGTTATAGTGGTCTTAGCTCCCATCTCCAGAGCACGCGTAACCCGACTGTCTGTGCCCTTCCTCTCTGTCTCCCCCTACCCGTCTCCCTGGCTTCTGCTTCCTCTTCTACTGTCAGTAATAAATAAAAGTGTATACACAGGTCCTTCTCAAGAAATTAGCATATTGTGATAAAGTTCATCATTTTCCGTAATGTAATTATAAAAATTTAACGTTTTGGGTTTTCATGAGCTGTATGCCAAAATCATCAATATTAAAACAATAAATGACCTGAAATATTTCAGTTGGTGTGCAATGAATCTAAAATATATGAAAGTTAAATTTTTATCATTACATTATGGAAAATAATGAACTTTATCACAATATACTAATTTCTTGAGAAGGACCTGTATACCCCAAAGTGACTCCCTAATTACAAAATTCATTGTTTAACACCCAAAATGTTTTTATATTCAGAAGCTTGATGCTGATTGGGTTAAAGCTTATATTACGTATGCCACAAGTATGACTTTACAACTTTTACGTTAACTCTAGTAACTTTAGTAATAAGGCATATAGGGATGGGACTGTATGAAAATTTCATATCACGATTATAGTGACCAAAGTTATCACGATTATCAATATTATCACGGCTTTGTTAAAATGAGATGGAAATGTAAAAAAAACTGACACACACACACACACACAAGTTTTATACTTGGAAATCAACAAACAAAAAATACAATTAGCAGCTCTAACCACTTTTTATTTTACTATAGCCTACCATTTAGTACTAAAGCCTACTATCCGATATATCATTATGAATTCCCCATAAATTGATGACTGATAATCTTGTTAGAATTAGGCCATAGCTTTACCATCTGCTGAAGTAAACAAAAGGGCTAGTTAACAGGATGATTTTTCACATATGCTCTGAATTTGACTCTGTAATGGCATATTCATGTAACACATACATTGCTAATCATTAGATTTATTGTGATGGCAAACATAGTATCATCAATAAACTATATACTATAAAAAATTGTCCTATTCCTGATATTTGGTTGACTACTAGTTGCTGGCAGGAATATGTTTTGCCTTAAAGGCGTAAACTTGCATGGTGGCTTGAATACTGTGCCAGTATACTGTGACTATCTTTGTGGATGGTTCCCATTGCCTGCTGTTTTCAATCTCTCAGATGAAGGAATGGAGTTGACCGTGTGTTAGTGAAGATTTTTTTTTGGATGTTGCCAGCGACAGATGTGTACTGAGAGTCGCTTGCGTTTGAATGCATTGTCTGACTTTGTTGAGGGAGACCAGCACACAAATCGTTTGAATGTTTGGATTTCGTTAGAGAGCAATGTCTTTGAATTATATTTGCAAGTTTTTTATATTCATTATATGAAATAAATTAACACGTCTAAACGTATCTTATGTTCTATTTTGCCTGCTGCATTTTTATGTGTGCACGATAGACTGTGCTTAAGTCTGCTGTAGAATCGCGGCCAGCAGTTCAAACGAACTACTGAATAAAAGTAACTCCACGATGCCTGGCTCTTGAGTCTGTAGAAAGAAATGTTCCAAAGTAATACATGGCCCCACTCCACTTGCGCTAATGAAACAGAACAAGAACGTGGAGATTAACTGGTCAATGAGAGTGGGTTATCGTTGCTTTGAGCTAGGCTACTGAAAAATGCGCAATCTAATAGGTATTGATCACAATTAATACGTTTTAGTAAACAACTGTAAGAACACATAAAATATATTTTCTATATTAGCTAAGTATATTAAATATGAACAAGACTCAAACTAAGCTAACTAACGAACAAAGTAAGTGTGTTGCAGTGAACTCATGGATCTCCCGCAATCACCTGATATTAATGTAATCTGGCAGCTGTTGCTAACTAAAATGTTGCACAGAGAAAGTGTTTATGGCTTCTTTCGACAAAATACAATGGAACAAAAAGATCATGACTGCCGCAATTGTTTAAGACCGTATAAATGAGATTTAAGACTTAAAGACAGTTTTAGACTGTAAATTCTGGAAAAAGATATTAAGGCTATTTAAGTCTTAAGGTATCTGCGGACACTAATTACATTCAATATTTTATGTCCCTGAAATTATTTCTGTGGTAAAAATAAAAATATGTGAAATAAGTTTACTATTAATTAATACAATACATTATCCCTTAAATGTCACCCTTAATATTTTGAACATCATGTTCATTAGTCTTGGCTCAAATCTACTTGCTGTTAAACTTGTCATCTGGATACTTTGCATTAATTACAAGTGAGATGATTAAATATTTCATCTCGAATCAATATTGTTTGTCCAATTATTTGCCCAAGTTTTGGTATTGAAGTAAAAGTTTATGCATTCACTGTATAACAGTGGCTGGTTGTCATGAAGATGACAGATTTGACGTGTTTCCCCCTTTTGCAGCGACATTCCTCTGCAGACAGGGTGCCAATCCTCGATTAAATTGCCCTCAGGACTCTTGTAATAGCCAAAATATGACCACATCTCAGATTTTGTCCTCTTGGATGGCTTAAAAATCTCCCGAGCGCTGTCACTGCCTTCCGCCTTGACTTCTCGTGCAAAAAACAATGTTGCATTCAAGCACCTGCGTCAGACTGATTCTGGCTGGACAGGATTTAATCAAAGACTGTTTTAATGACAATTACATTTTAAACGGTAATACTAACCGTACGGACATTTTATTGTGGTTTACCGTGAAACCGGTAATCACCCCATCCCTAAAGGCATATATACAGTATATTTCATAGTTAAGTGCTATGTCCTGATCAGCTCATAGCCATTGTGGATTGGCAATATACTACAAACTCTCATGCTTTATGGTCATACTACACACTCTCACACTTTGTCATATATTACACAACCTCATGCTTTATTGTCATATGCTACACACCCTCATGCTTTACTGTCTTTAACTATTTACAGTTGTGCTTATAAGATTGCATACCCTGGTAGAGGTTGTGAAATTTTGGCATTGATTTTGACAATATGACTTCATATTGTCAAAATCAATATGAACAGTCATATTGATTTTGACTGTTCATGCAGAAAATCTGAATGTAAGGATAGTGATCATTTTCAGTTCTTAATTATCACACAGTTGTTTGGCTCCTTTGTAAACCATACTGATAACAGAAATACCTCAAATGGCCCTGATCAAAAGTTTACATACCCTTGAATGTTTGGCCTTGTTTCTGACACACACAGGTTAAAATGGCAAGTAAAGGTTAATTTCCCACACTTGTGGCATTTTCAAATTGCAATTAGTGTCTGTATAAATAGTTAATGAGTTTATTAGCTCTCAAGTGGATGCACTGAGCAGGCTAGATATTGAGAGGCTTTTTACAGTACGATAAGAGTTCAGCAAAATTTGAGTCCTCTCAGGACGAGAAACAATTGTACTGTGTAAACTTGCGGGTCTCTCTCAAATTCCAATCGACATTCGGAGGTTAGCGCATAATAAGAATTCAAAAGATCCCACTTGGGACTTGTGTATTGCGGTGAAAGTCTTCAATGGCTTTAAACCTTTGACCCCTTATACATTTTCACTCTTTGAATCATTGCAGCCATTTGATAAAATTAAAATAGTTCATTTTATTTTTCATCAATGTACACTCAGCACCCCATCCTGACAGAAAAAAACTGAAATGTAAAAATATGTGCAAATTCATAAAAAAGAAAAACTGATATATCACATGGTCATAAGTATTCAGACCCTTTGCTCAGTATTGAGTAGAGGCGCCCTTTTGAGCTAGTACAGCCATGAGTCTTCTTGGGAATGATGCAACAAGTCTTTCACACCTGGATTTGGGGATTCTCTGCCATTCTTCATTGCAGATCCTCTCCAGTTCCATCAGGTTGGATGGTGAATGTTGGTGGACAGCCATTTTCAGGTCTCCAAAGATGCTCAATTTCCAAAGATGCTCAATTGGGTTTAGGTCAGGGCTCTGGCTGGGCCAGTCAAGAATGGTCACAGAGTTGTATCGAAGCCACTCCTTCATTATTTTAGCAGTGTGCTTAGGGTCATTGTCTTGTTGGAAGGTGAACCTTCGGCCCAGTCTGAGGTCCTGAGCACTCTGGATGAGGTTTTCTTCCAGGATATCTCTGTACTTGGCCGCATTCATCTTTCCTTCAATTGCAACCAGTCATCCTCTCCCTGCAGCTGAAAAACAGCCCCATAACATGATGCTGCCACCACCATGTTTCCCTGTTGGGATTGTATTGGGTAGGTGATGAGCAGTGCCTGGTTTTCTCCACAAATACCGCTTAGAATTAACGCCAAATAGTTCAATCTTAGTCTCATCAGACCAGAGAATCTCAATTCTCTTAGTCTCAGAGTCCTTTATGTATTAATTGGCGAACTCTATGCAGGCTTTCACATGTCTTGCACTGAGGAGAGGCTTCCGTCGGGCCACTCTGCCATAAAGCCCTGACTGGTGGAGGGCTGCAGTGATAGTTGACTTTGTGGAACTTTCTCACATCTCCCTATTGCATCTCTGGAGCTCAGCCACAGTGATCCTTGGGTTCTTCTTTACCTCTCTCACCAAGGCTCTTTTCCCACGATTGCTTAGTTTGGCTGGACCGCCAGGTCTAGGAAGAGTTCTGGTTATCCCACACTTCTTCCGTTTAAGGATTATGGAGGCCACTGTGTTCTTAGGAACCTTGAGTGCTGCAGAAATTATTTTGTAACCTTGGCCACATCTGTGTTGTGCCACAAATCTGTCTCTGAGCGCCTCTGGTAGTTCCTTCAACCTCATGATTCACTTTTCATCTGACATGCACTGTGAGCTATAAGGTCTTATATAGACAGGTGTGTGCCTTTCCTAATCAAGTCCAATCAGTGTAATTAAACACAGCAGGACTCCAATGAAGGAGTAGAACCATCTCAAGAAAGATCAGAAGAAATGGACAGCATGTGAGTTAAATATGAGTGTCACAGCAAAGGGTCTGAATACTTATCACCATGTGATATTTCAGTTTTAATTTTTTTAATAGATTTGCACAAATTTCTACTAAATTGCTGTCTGACAATGCGTTCCCTCCGAATCCTTCCATTTGCCACATCTTCTAACAGCGCAAGATCAGCCATTGTGCGTCATTATGCATTGGGTTGGCATCATGGCTTTTTATGACCATGCAGGTGATTGTATCTGATCAGCTACTAGGGGTGCAACGGATCATGAAACTCACGGATCGGATCGGTTTTCGGATCAGAGTCACGGATCGGATCATTTTTCGGATCAGCAAAATAAAAAATATATAAAATAATTGGAATTTGGGTTAGTTGTTTTTAATTTTCAGTGGTTATGATGAGCAATATGAGAGAGAAATTTGGTTAATATTGATCGTTGTTTAGGTACATTAAATCACCTTAAGCCTTTTCCTCGCCATAGGAGCCAATGAAGAAGAAAACTTTAAGGTGAAATTATATAATCGTCTTCTAATTATATGATCGTTGGATTTCGGTTAGTTATTTTGACAGGCTTAAGT
>JACXGM010028311.1:0-14051 GCA_016801145.1 Umbra pygmaea | reverse complement strand
CACACACACACACACACACACACACACACACACACACACACACACACACACACATACACTGTACCTCACACACAATGCTTTATATCACACACACACACACTCAAACCTTTTATATCACACACACTACGCTCCATACCACACACTAGTCTTTCACCTGGGATGTGACCTGCTCTGTTTAACCAGCCCTGGCGTCACATCTCTGGTTATGCTCTGCTGTACTCTGGGGAATGGGTCGTGCTGAGTTCACAACGTTATTATTAGGTTAGGTTGCTATGCTGAGGCCTGAGTTCAAACGTTATTATTAGGTTAGGTGGCTGTGCTGAGGCTTGGGCAGCTACCCCGGCTGTGTGATCCGTCTCCATGGAGACCCAAGGAGAGCTTTGATCTGATTACCCATGCTCCCCCCGTTACAGAGTAGAGGGGGCCTGGTGAGACCGAAGAAGGCCAGCAGAGGGCTTTCTAAATGATAGTCACATCAATGACTAAATACTCACATGCCCCCCCGCCCCCTCCTTCCATCCGCAGCACTACCCAACCGCCACAAATCAGCCGCTAGGGTCCGCCCGCTTCCGTTGCCATGGATATAAGTGATGGCTGTCTCATGTTCTGCCTCTCTCTCCATCTCTCCTCCTCTTTCTCTCTCTCTTTCTCTCTCTCTCCTCCTCCTCTCTCTCTCTCTCTCTCTTTCTCTCTCTCTTTACCCCCCAGTGATAAATGGAGGGATGGAGCGGAAGTTAATAATTTATTCCATGAAGAGAGGCCGATGTTCCTGGGAGCGTTTCCATGGCGTAATGGGTTAAGTGCAGCGATTGCTGCGTGCAGAGAGATAGACTCACGGGAATGAATAAAATATGAATTAAAGATTAAAGGAGGGACATCGTGCTGGGAGAAGATGGGGGGGCACATGTTTGTTTTGGTCGGCGGAGATGTGTTTGTGCTCACTAGGTTTTAAGATTGGCAAGGAAACAGTTAACACTATTTTAGGCCGACAGTGATTATTCTCTTTTTTTAAGGCGTTTCGTTTTTTTTCTCTCGAGGAAACGTCAGGCTCCTTGTGGGCTGTCTGAGAAAAAGTGGAAAATAGCATCCTTCATCTTTAGATTTTGACAACATTGCAAGGTAGCTGTTCCGTCCTGTCAATACTGATGAGCGCACTGAGCCGTAGAGCGTCAGCAGGTCCTTAGAAGAGCCTTGTTGAACAGCGTTGTTGCTTTGCCAGTGGGCTCCATGCATCCAGTGATCTAGGTTAGGTTGCTCCAGTGCAGGGTAATGTAACATGTTTTATGATCGGAGAGAGGGCTGGGCAGAGGGCACAGGCACCACCCAGACCACTAACACAGCACCTGCTTCACATCTCTTTAGCAATTTATGAGGCGCTACACCCGCCCCGCTTCCCTCGCTGTTTTATTCCCTCCCTCGAGTGACTACCACAGCCTGGTACACGCTTGCTCTCCTTCCCTCTACATGACAAATTAAACACCAACAAACATTTTAGATTTTCACTTTCCACAAATATGTAACCTTTACCTAAAGCCTAACCATAATTCTAACCATAATCTACCATTTGTTTTGACTTTAGCTATTCTATGAATTGGTTGCGAATAACAGATTGGGGTGCTCATTTATAAACTCATAACCTCACGAAACAGTGAAAGAGGCAGTGAAACAGCTAGAAAATCATTGGCTGTTAAGAGTCCCCGCCCACAGACCTCACAGTGCCCTACCTGTGATTGCCCCTTGCAGCCAGGGGCTTCTCGTACTCCCCTCCCACTCTCCCCTTTTTCGTGATGGAGGACAAAGTACTGAGCTGGTAAAACATAGCAGGGCCCTTCACCTCTTTAATATTTCAACCTGCCTTCATATATATTTCTCCACCTTCTGATTATTTGACAGAAGACTTGTGTTGCGTTTGTGTGTTAGTGTGTGGGGCAGGCTAACGTAGGTGTGTCACTGCTGTGTTGTGCTGGAGTCTTCTTGTCCACGGTGCTGTTTGTCAGGACTCTGAGCTGCTGATAGATAAAGTACATAGCTGTGATGGATGGCAATGGCTTCTTTTGACTAGAGCCGTCCTCTTCCCTTTGCTTGAAATGAACAGTCAAACATGGTGTGCGTGGGATCACTGACGCAGAGAGAACGAGCACGTAGCAGGCTCAGGCTGTCAAACCTCCAGGCAGACTGGGAGCTTGTAAAGGGAAAGGGAGGGAGTGTGTGTCCGTGAGTGCGTGTGTGTGTACGTGTTACTGTCACATTTAGCGCACACACACGTGCGCGTGCTTTGTTGTGGTGAAACATATTGAGTGTTCCTGGTGAGCTGCTATGCAGATTGTCAAGGCAGAAGGCCCCAGCGGTGAAGCTTCTGTTTTTACGTTGAGGTGGGGGGGATTATTATTCATTGCAGGTACAACACAAACGACCACCCAATGTAAAAATGTAAAAGTATAAAAAGTAAATTAGATTCAAGTTGAGTGTAAATGAAAATATTCATTTCTGAATTGTTTCATGCCAACCGTAACGCATTTAAAACCCTCTAAAAAGAACAGCGGACACAGAATATGACAACAATATTCTACATTGTGTAAACAGACACAGAATAATACAGAATACTCCACATGGTATATAAAGATACAGAATGAAACAGAATATTCTACATGGTATAAACAGACACAGAATGATACAGAATATTCAACATGGTATAAACAGACACAGAATAATACAGAATATTCTTCTTGGTGTGAACAGACACAGAATGATACAGAATAGTGTACATGTAATATACAGATACAGAATAATGGGTGTCTATTAAATGGGGGGGTTGTTTATCTCACATCTCTCCTTTTATCTCTTCCTATGCCCCAGTCTCTCTCGACCCCCACATCATGTGTTTGTTGTTCTCATTGTGTTTTCTCTGAGCAGACATTGACAGATGCTTCCAGGAGGTCAGGTTAGTGCTACACACAGATACACCAGGATGGGTGTCAGAGCTCAGGGCTGCGGACAGTATAACCTCTGTGTGATGCCCCCACTGACAGCTTGATCAACACTCACACCTCCACACACGCACCCACCCGCTGCCCCCGCCCCCCAGGTTGCCTTTGTTCCCAGCATCTGTTTCCCTCAGTGATTAATTGCAATTAGCGGAGGGTTTGAAGTCCTGTGGAAAAATGCAGGCAGAGGGAGGCAGAGGAGACAGACACAGTAATGAGGGAAGGCAGTCATCACTGGGGGGAGGGGGGGGGTGACGCTGGTAGATGCGACGATGATGACGTAGATAGCAGGATGCTAGGAGAGAAGCATATGGAGAAAAGACGTGATGAAACAGCGATAGAGATGGTGAGCGAGAATAGACCAGAGGTAGAGAGAGGGAGAGAGAGAGGCATGGGGGAGAGAGAAAAAGCAATGAGGAGAGAGAGCTGTCAGAGCTCAGGCCACAGAGCAGTGCCGAAAGGGGCTGATTAAATATGGAAATTATAATTGCTAATTGACCTTTATTAATCAGAGCACCGTGTGCGTGCGTGTGTGTGTGTTTGATCCCCTCGTGGTCCTCTCTCATGTCTCAAAGAGCTCTCTCATGTTTAAACACAGGATAATGGGAGAGGCTGTCGGATGAACTCACTCACACGCGCGCGCGCATGCATGCACACAGGCGGCGGGTCGCTGAGTGAAGTCATTGGGTGCTAATGAGAGTGTGAGTGTGTCAGGGGGCCACTAACGAAACAGGGTCACTAAGGAGTCACAAGAGAGAGAGACAGATGTGCCGGTACCACACACACACACACAGCCTGGCAGGGATGTGTGCCACTTGGTAATGCCAGTCACATATGTAGAAAGGGCTCTACTGGTTGTACCGTTCTATATATAGTCCTGCTCTTTGAAATGGTGGAAATGGTTCATCTGTTTGGCTTGAAACGGCTCTTCTCTTTTTTCAGTTCACTGAAATATCCATATTGAAAATAATGATGTTGTCTGAAGATGAAAAGTCCTTCTTATCAACCAGTCCATACCACTCTGTTTGGACCTCACTACCCCACGCTGCCCTCTGCCACGCGCCGTTCCCTTGTTAGGATCTCTGTGTGTCTGTCTCTTAAACACACACACACACACACACACACACACACACACTGATGCTGCTCCCAGATCGCACAGATCTGATTAGCCTTCTCCTAAATCCATTAGGCCAATTCCATTTAGCCATGTGTCGTTAGAAGCTCATCTAAACTGGTCTGAAGTGGATTGATGTGGTCTGAGCTGCTCTGGCCTTTCTCAGTAGCATGGATAATATTCTTCCAGGTGATTAGTAGATAACTACTATATTAATGACATCCCAGCAGACGTTAATTGGTTCTGTGAAAGTTCCCTGAATGTTCGGTTGCAGCTATTTTCTTATATAATGGAAACTGTCCAGTTGTGTGGTTGATAATAGTGTTGATAAACTGTGTGTTTTAGATAGAAACCCAAGGAACGTTTTTATTTTCCTATGTTCTGCATTCAATGTCCAACGAACATTTAAAAAATAATTCATTTAAATGATTTCTGCAGAAGAAATAAAACGCTGTTTCGTCAAAAACATGAATAAAGGTCCCCATTATTTCTGAATAGGGTCGTTCCAATGTCATATAACAAAACGCATGAGGGCGACTAAGCAGAGCTCCATTTGTCTTCACACCAGTTGGGTCGTGTGAACACCATGTATTGTGTTAGGGTTGCTGTTGGAGACCGCGGAGCGCTATGTTCAGGGTGGTGTGCTCAGGCAGCCAGTGTACGTGGAGCTGCTCTCAGCAATCTGTTCCCGGGGGATCATACAGCCAAGCAACCAGAGACCCAGATCACCTCCCCTCCCCACCAGTAATCCTGTTAGCTCTGCCCAGGATCAATCTGCACTGCCTGGCCCCCTGGCCTGCTCTATGCCCCAGAGGGAGCTGCAGGGCCCCCGTCTGAAAGGGACAATTGTTGCAGCCTTCGACCCGGGCAAAGAGGTGTCATGGGGTTAGGGGACAGGACACTGTGACACACACACACACACGCACGCACGCACACACACACACACACACACACACATACACACACACACACACACACACACACACACAGTCACATCCGAGAGCCTTCTCACAGCCGTGGTTCTTTAAAGGCTTTTATATATACATCTCTACACACTGACACACACACAGACCTACATAGAAATGTTGTTTTTTCTATCTTTGTGGGGCCCTTTCCATCTTTGTTCCCTATTTCCTAGCCCTAAACCTAACCCTAACCTATACCCTAACCTTAACCTCAGTAACCTAACATTAGTGCCTAAATTTAACCTTGGAATAATGCCTAACCCTAAACATATTCGGTAATGCCTAAACCTAATAGTAACCCCAATTCTATCTCTATGCCCAATAGTACGTTTTTCCCTAAACCTAACCCCTGAGCTAGAAATTGCAATTCCCCTCATGGGGCCATCCTAACAAGGTACAATTTGTCCCCACATGGCCTAATGTTACATCTTTTTGGGGCCATCAGTGAAAATTCAGGGCCCCACAATCATACAAAAACAGGGCAACATACACACACACACACGCACACACTGGTCAGCCCCCTATTGTTAATCTCTTACATTTGATTGAGAGTGTATGTGTCTACACATTTTACTGACGTGGTGGGGACTGAAAATCCCCAAGTAAAACGAGGAACATTTGACCTTTTTGAGATCCACAGAAGCAAAGTGATTGGGGTAGGATACGGCAGAGTTAAACAGAGTTACAAGTGAGCTTGAGGTTACACTTAATTGTGAGTTATTAGAGATAAACTACAGTTGCCATCTCCTTATGGTTTAAATTCCTTAAATGTGTGTGTGCGTGTGTGTGCGTGTGTGTGCGTGTGTGTGCGTGTGTGTGCGTGCGTGTGCGTGCGTGCGTGTGTTTGTGTGTGTATGTGTGTGTGTGCGTGTGGTGTGTGTGTCCGTGTGTGTGTGTATGTGTGTGTGTAGTAAAGCCTCTTGTTTGGAGGTGTTAGTAAATCTTCAGCACACCCTACAGACCTCTTAGCATCCCAAGCAAAATCAATGGCACAATATCGATGTAATGCCAGCTTTCACCAGTAGGTGTCATACATAACAGAGAAAGCTCCACCGTCAAGCTCCCATGGTTTGGTTGCACTATATATCTACATAAAGTAATGACTGAAATCAACCATTGCACAGTTTAATGGCATCTGAATTAGAACACTTATGAATTAATTAAAGAAAACAAAGTATGCAACAATCAAAATGTTGGCGTTGATAAAGCAATGTTCCCGTAAGCAATGGAGAGAATCGACGGGCTGATTTGTTTGGCGCTATCAATCTGGGTTAGTGTGGGCTGGCTGTAGCTGTATTTACTGTTGTTTTTGTGCTGTAGGACAGGGAGACACTGTGATTGAGCTCTGCGCTGTAAAACTGTCTGTTTGCCAGACTGTTTGTCTCGAACCACGATGCTGCAGCGGAGACAAAAACAATGATTATCTGTCACAAGGCACTCAGTGCACTCAGACACACTAGGATTCACAACACACTGCAGTGACAACCTTTCTTAAAGAGTGAGCTGACTATATATCTGACAGTCTGTCTGGCCTGTTTATCACTCTTAAACATATAGAAACGTGATCCTGGAATGTGGTTCTGGTGTGAACTGTTCAGCAAATGTTTTAGGTTTGCATTTCAGACAGGGTTGTTTAGAGCATCAGGAACATTTAGAGCATCAGAATGACATCAGAATGAGATCAGAATGACATCAGAATGACATCAGTATGATCCAACCTATCAGGACAACCATCTTGACCATTAGGATGGGCCTGTGACCGTTGACCTGAGTGGGCAGGGCTGAAGATGTGACGTTGGCTAAGCGCCTTGCGGAGTGTCAGAATATACATGATTGATCACCAGATAGCCAGCACCTGGAGGACTGTGTGTGTCAAAAGGCTGGGGTCACCATGTCAGGTCAGAGGTCAGGTAGGGTCAAGGCACTGAGTGTCTATCAAAGAGCAGCTTGAAGGATTCATCATACAGGCAGCCAGGATAGCATGGGAGGTGAGGCTGTGTGACCACGCAATGGTAGTATCATTACCCCCCACACACATTCACACGCGCGCGCACACACACACAGAGGGAGGCCGGGTGTTTAGCACTCGGAGGTCATTTAGTTGTCAAAGGTCAATGGAAGTGGACACTAGATAAGCACTGAACATTGTATTCACCAGACCAACAGAGCTGCTCCACTCAGTACTGTCATCTGGAAACACACAGACACACACACAGTTGCAGATAGAGCTCCACCCATCAGGCTATTATTGCAGAGCCAGTGTGTGGTTGTGTTTGAGAGGCAGATGGTGCAGGGTTGGCAGCAGGAGTGTGTGTGATGTGTGTGTATACTTGTGTGTTCGTGTTCATACATTCATGTGTGTTTGTCCTTTATGTTTAGCACTCTAGGGCAGCTGAGCCATTGGTATCTATGCCTGGTTGTATGTTTGCAACATTTCTGTTTGTGTGTTTGTCTGTGTTTGTGTATGGGTATATGACATGGGTGTGTTTTTACTACTGAGCACATATAATGTACGTCAGAGCTTCTGTTAGAAAAATTAGCCAATGGGCATTGTGACTGGCATCCAAAAGGCCCTAAACCTTTCGCGTAGCAGAGATCATGGATGGATCATGGTATCCAGCCATTAACACAGAATTCAACAAACTGAAAGGATATTTCAGTATGTTTCTATAATTAAAATACATGTATAGTCCCGTAACATTACTTGCCACCACATTTGTCCTACACTAAAATGCAATGGTCAAACATTGTGATGCGTTTGATAGCTACCAACAACGGTCATTACTCTTATTGTAAAACATATTGTAAATTCCCCAAACATATAAGAGTTGGTGATTCATTTCACTCAATTATCCCAATGCATATAATTAGGTGTATTATACATTTAGGTCAGTTCCTGAGGAAATGTGACTTTGGCTGTCTACTTAAATAGACTATTCTGTTGCTAAAGGTTTATGCCATGAGCAGTCAGTGTCTTGCCCTTTTAGTTTTATGTTCATAAAGCAAGTATTAAGTTAACATGACAAATACCTATGTGCATTTCCTACCTGTACTCATGGCGAGACAATACATACCGTAAGAGACCAATGTACATGGATAGAGTCAATTAAGTCAATAACGGTAATATTAATTGAAATTGCCAAGCAACACAAGCAGCATTTTAAAAAGCGAGGCTAAATTATGTTTTAAGAAATAAAAAGTCAATAGATTTTGCGTCCCTCAGAATATCAGGCAGACAGGGCCAAAGAACAGGACCAAGGTGGCTAAATCACCAAATGTTCTGGTTTTCATCCTTGGCTCAACTACAAGGCCAGTGCTAGAAGATCTGAGGGACCGGCCATGTACATATCTGGAAATAACATCAGAAATGTATTTTGGCGCAATGTCATGATAAAACATTTTATCATCTATTCTAAAACTGCCAGGCAACCAATGTATCCCAGGTATCGTATCTTGGGTTTCATATCCCGTGTTTTGTATCCCGGGTTTTGTATCCCGGGGTTCATATCCTGGGATTTGTATCCCGGGTTTCATATCCCGGGTTTCGTATCCCAGGTTCCGTATCCCGGGGCCGGCATTATGACTATTCCTGGGGTCTTTGCTTGGGTCAAGACAAGGTAGTACAGGTGGGGAGGCAGTCAGAGACAATAACCTTGTCCCTCTCGAGTGACTCCTGTGCAGGGGACTGCAAATTCAATGATTTTTGTTTAGTGGGCGAATGTGTAAACCTCCCATATATGTAATGACTGAAGGCTTCTATGTGGAACAACCAGTGTAATAAAAATGATATGGTTTAGAGCATTTTTTTTCAACCCTCTCCTCAGGTAACACCAGCCGTTCCATGTATTTGATTTATTTCTAAGCTAGCACACCTGATTCAACTCATCGGCTATTTCTCAGACACTTGATTAATGAATATGGTGAGCTAGTTCAGCGGCTACAGCTAAACTGTGGAACGTCTGGTGTGCCCCGAGGAGAGGGTTGAAAAACACTGGTGTAGAGAAACGTGCTCGGAGGAAACACGCAATTGATATTCGACCATCTTACACCTGCTGAGGGGTTTGCCGACATCTTAAATGCTATTCGATCTATGTAATAATTTTTAAATGTTAACCATGCTAGCCATGTTAGAAGTTGAATATGATGTAGAATATGATGTTGTTATAACATTACATTTATTTTGCTTTAGTTTCCGTCCATCAAAGCTATTTACTCAGATGTTACTGCAACACTGGTACACCATTGGGAATGAAACTAAACAAGTGGCTTTTTTAATTTACATTTTTACTATTTTTAACTAGTGGATGACTAGGAAGGGTGAGGTCAGCAATGATCTTGCCCTGGAGTCATGTAGGACATAGCTAGAGGGCTGGAATCAGCTGATGACTGCCTTTTGGCCTGTTGACCATACAATTCAATACAGTTTACCCCTACATTTCATTAGTATTGTTTGTGTGTGTGTGTGTGTGCGTGTGCGCGCGTGTATGTATAGAGGTTGGACATTGCTGGCGGCTTTAATGACATGAATGGAAGCCATGCTAGGCCGCCCGTCGCTAAAGCCTGTTAGCATGCTTGGCTGAGCCAGGGCCAACACAGTCCCAATGACCCCCCTGGAGAACTTCGCTTCAGAAAAAGATGGAGGGATGAAGAGATGGAGGAGAGAGGAGAGAATTGAACGAGACATGGGAAAAGCAAAGTGTAGAGCTACATGCTGGTTGGTAGAGGGACAGGCTGGTTAGCCCCCCTCTATCCTGGTTTGTTGGAGGGACAGGCTAGTTATACCGTTTGCAGTCTGGTTTGGTAGAGGAAGAGTCTGGTTAGATCGTATACATGCTGGTTTTGTAGAGGGACCAGTTAGACCCTCTGCAAGCTGGTTTTGGACAGCCTAGTTAGACTTTCTACTGGCTGGTTTGGTAGAGGGACAGGCTGGTTAGACCCCTTATAGGCTGTTTTGGTAGAGGGGCAGGCTGGTTAGACTTTCTACTGGCTGGTTTGGTAGAGGGACAGGCTGGTTAGACCCCTTACAGGCTGGTTTTGTAGAGGGACCGGTTAGACCCTCTGCAAGCTGGTTTTGGACAGCCTGGTTAGACTTTTTACCAGCTGGTTTGGTAGAGGGACATGCTGGTTAGACCCCTTACAGGCTGGTTTGGTAGAGGGACAGGCTGGTTAGACCCCTTATAGGCTGTTTGGTAGAGGGACAGGCTGGTTAGACCCCTTATAGGCTGTTTGGTAAAGGGACAGGCTGGTTAGAGCATATTGTAAGTAGAGAACTGAACTGTCATCTCTCAGAAGCAATCAAGAATCAAAGATCACTATTATGGCAAATACATTGTATGCTACAGTACCTGTCCTTTAGTACATTTCAGAGGCCTATAAAATAGCGCATGCAAACAGTAGAAGAATACTCTCTGATACACACCTCATTATCCATCATGCCAGAGTTCATGACATGGGAAACAGTGGAATCTACATATGCATTATTTTCTTGTATACATCGAATACCTCTTCATGTTATGTAACAAAGTGCCTGAAGCTAGCTGTTCATCAATAATGACACCGGCTGCATCGGTGACGTGGCTTCCTGTCCTCACAGGAACATATCTGAGGAGCTTTGTATTTTCCTGTACCAGACAGTATTCTCTTAGATATGTTAGAAGATCAACATTTAAAGAACTGGAGGACACAGATCACATAGACATTTTGAAACACAGCCCTGGTTAGAGGCACTTTTCTACAAATAACCCTCTTGGGCATATTTAGCATTATAAACCAGATGCTTCTAATCCTTAATGCTAATTAGGTTTGAATATGGTAAATGAGAAAGTATACCACAGGTATGACTTCACATCAATTAAATTTTTTACTGCTCAAATTCTATTGGTAAGCAGTTTCTAACAACTACAATGCATCTTGGCTGTTTGCACTATATACAGTACAGCATTTTAAAAGGTACAATGTAAAAGTACTTTTCTGGGTTCAGCTGAGTTCACAAGTTTGGGAAGTTCTTCATCAAGACCATAATGACCAGGTTAACGGAGATCATGACAAACAGTGATCTATGAATTTGCAAATGAATTTCATTAGTAAAAAAATATTCATGGGATCTAAGGTAGTTCATTATAAACTCCAATTACCTGGCATTAGTTTTATTTTCAGAAACAACCCAAAACATTTGAACACAGCCTAGTACTTTGTATTTCTTGGCAATATATTGCTTTAAACCATTGTCATGCCTAAGAACAGCTCTTAGCCATGGTATAATATACCGCACCACTCATGCCAACACTAAAGGTATTATTTAGTGGGCTAACACACATACACACTGTAGCAGGCAGCCAGAATGCTCTCCCACTTTAGAAGAGTCCTTTTGTCCATCCTGGCAGCTCGCTGTGTCACAGCACTCATCCTAACCACGCTAGCACTTCCTGTTTTTCATCATGTGGTGCTCAAAGCACCTTTGTTATATTACCTGCTGTCATTGGCCGGTATCTCAATTTTCCCATTGTCATTTTTTCACAACAATTTAAAGCAGACCGCCCTCTGCACGTAGTAAAACAATTTTATGGTTCTAGTATCAAGACTGTGTATTCAAATGTGTTATTAAGATGCTGTATCCAGGGAAAAAGGAAGAGCGGCCTTAATCTAGGTTATAACCTTTGAAACCTCACTGGATATTCAATGTCCCTCTGGGAGAAAGACAAACTTTTGTTAGTACAAAAGGCTGGACAGATATGTACATAAGTGGAAAAGACAGGTGAGGGAGAGAGAGGGAGGGGGATAGAGAGATGACAGCTCCGAAGGAGGAGAGCGAGTGGTGTGACTGTTCTTTAAACTGATTTAGACCCAACATTCAGAGCCTCCCAGAGATTCTTCTCCCATAATCCTCTTTGTTCCAGGTAAACAGCTTTCTCCTTCAAAAAGCCAGACCCGTCACTCTACTGTCTTTCTTCAAAGGACCTGTGGTGCATTCAGCTGGGCTGGGCATGGCTGTGTCTGTCCCAGTCCCAGTTAGATAATTCTGCTTCCTGATGCATCAAGCCTCGTCTGTAATTGGAGGGAATTACCTTGGTATTGTTTGTTGATCTGTGTTAGATGAGGTGCTAATCAAACATTAGTCTGTAGATGATTTCTCTCCATCTGTCTTGTTCGTGTCTTCTCTGTGTCATCCCTGAGATCATCTTCGTGTTCCGGTGTCTTCACACCTTTTAGCAGACCTTCTTATCCAGAGCTTCTTACAGTACATTTTAATACAAATCTGATGTTGTTAGCATCATGGTCAAGCGGGGAGCTGCAGTGCCCCTTCAGGTATTAGTGATGGGTGTTTTCGATCCATTTCAGGGACACAAATCTTTTGATTCAGTTCACTAAAGAGACAAGTTCACTGATTCGTTCACTGATTCTCGAACGATTTCCGGCGAGTCTCACGTCAGTGAACGATTCGTTATAGCAGTGGATTGACACTCCAATTTGTTCTCCAAAATCAGTTATAGTCTGCGTATAGGCTACATTATAAGCTGTTATTTAAGAAGTGCAATTGCCCCTTGTGAAATGTTTTTAGTTTGTGCCTGATAAAGAAGAGAACTAAACCGGAGCTCAACGTTTTCCGCCAGTTCACCGATTTGTTCGCGAACAATTTCCTGTTAGTGTGTACTGTAGCTGTGTCCTCAGTGTGTGAGGTATGTTTAGCTTCAGGTCTGTTCTTCTTAGTGTGTACTGTAGCTGTGTCCGTAGTGTGTGAGGTATGTCTTAGCTTCAGGTCTGTTCCTGTTAGTGTGTACTGTAGCTGTGTCCTCAGTGTGTGAGGCTTGCACGAATAATCGTTATTAAATCGCGATCTCGATTCACCCCTGTTCCCGATTTGAATTTAAAACAACTTCAATTTTTTTTGCACAGAAATGTCCTAGGAGTTCAGATAGAGCTTGTATCAGGGCTACATTTAGTTCAATGTGTTATATGTCACTATTTTTGGTAGCCTACTGTACTTAAATGGCCAGTATGTACTTTATTTTCTTTATTCATTGAAGCCTCTATTTTTTCAGGCTTGTGGTGATGCGCAATGTGCTATAGCTGCCAAAAAGAATCTATGTTTGGTACTGTCAATTTGTTTTATCATATTAGGGATTGGCCGATACCACTTTTTATGGAACAAGTACAAGTACAGAATATTTCATTTTGGGTACATGCCGATACGAGTACCGATACAAGTAGCTACTTTTAATAACTAGGCCAAATGTCACATTTATCAAGCTATAATCTGCTACATCTTTGATGTTGATCAGCCAATTCAAATATAGAAAAGTAAATGTTCCTACATATCCAGAAGAACACCAATATTGCAGGTTAAGAATGTGTAATATGTATTACAAATGTCAATAGTTTATGTCTCCTTCCCAAATGTGCTAAAATGAGAGAAACACGTTTGTGAAAGCGAATGCAATATCTGCATTGTGTATGCGGTTGCACTAAGCTTTGCAGACGTTTTGTGTAAGATGAGAATGTCTGTTTGAAGTGACTTTCTCGAAACAGGGATAATGACCTAATCATATAATATTCTGTTAAGGTATTTTGTTTTATTATAATCGGTACACAATTATATCTGTACTATCACTATAATCTATTGAACAAAATATAAACATCGTATTTCCTTTAAGTTATATTACTTAACGATAGTATGTCAGAACTTCCACTATTTTGTTCACCCAGAAGTGTTGCAAACCAACATGTCTTTCCTTCCGGAAGGTTTATTAATTTGTGCGACGCTACAGTATGCAGTGACTAGCCTATAAATTACAGCCTTCGTTCAGTCCTGTACTTAAATGTGCACGTTTTTCTTGACGATTCTAATATATGCACCTATAATTTTGCAAATATTAGGCTACATGAAAATACCAATGAAAAAGTTGATTTCGTATTTCGCCATTTGAACTGTACTGGAGAATAGCTATGAGGAAAATAGAGTTGTGATTCAGTATTTTTCAATAATTACAA